>JBBPJW010000221.1:0-44923 GCA_038088935.1 Pulveroboletus aff. viridisquamosus
TCTCTAACCAGCTGCTTTCGTTTATTCGCCTCTAGAAAGCGGTCTCCATACTCTCGGACGCCCGTCTGAATAGAGACTACGTTTCCAAAATTCTACAGGCACTCTCTCTGTCCTCTTCCTCCATTTCATCTGCCAGTGGTACTTCCCCTTCTACGGCAGCGCTTGTCGTCAAGTACGTCCGCACTGCCAAACCTCTGCTCACTGAGCCCGACGACATCGACCTCTACGCGCTCTCACTCGTCCAGCTGTCTTTCTTGGATGCATGGGCATACCAAAAATCCTTCCCCGAAGGGAGCAATACCAGGGAGAGATTACTCCGCAAGATAGTTGGCTGGTGTCTGTTGCGTGCGTGTTCAGTGCTGATCATCTTTCTATTCGTGTCATCTTTTACCAACGAAACCACATTAGCAACACCAAAACAAGAGCCCCTCTCCAAACTCCTTGCATTCCCACTGTCGTCCTACGAACTATCCTTTCTGCACACACTCGCTCTCCCCTCCCATTTCTTGCCATCCTCTTCTTTGACCAGTATTAACGCAGGCACGCCATTGGGCACTGTCCTACCTTCAAAAGCGATATTAGTCCTACAGGACCTCCTTTGTGTGCGTGCGATCCAGTCTGGAGACTACGTCTACGCAATCAAACTCGACCGCCAATTCTCTTCCATTTCGTCCTCTTTTGCAAGTGACGCATCCGTCCCCAGTATCTCCTCCCAAACCACTCTGGGCAGTCGGGACACGATTGACAGAAAGTCAATCATTCAGGACCTTTTTGCAACCCTTCCGCCTGCAGAGCGAACACTACTAGAAGACGAGATCGGCAAAGTCGCTACTGGCGTACGCGCCAGCGCTTCGTCGCCGTCGATGCAGAGACACGGGGCCTCAGCTGCGAAAGGACCTCTGAGGACCGAGCAGGGTCTGAGCGCGAGTTGGGAGGACATTGGTGCAAGTACAGGATCTCCCGCTCTCTCCGCTTCGTTTTCGTTTTCGCCATCGATCACTGGTGCTGGCTTTGCGGGTAGGGCAACACCGGTGTCAACATCTACAATTAACAATGTGAAACAGTCGCCTGCGTCACCTTTTGCAACGCATGTACTCAGACCGCAGCCGCCTACCAGCCACCGGGCACCACCAACACCTAAGTTCACAGCGTTTGGGTCACCGGTACCTCCCGCCACGGGCGTGAGCATAGGCAAGGGTCCGATCTCGGAGCGGGGCAAGACTCTGTTCTCTGCAAGTGCAGTGGGCGTGCCGAGTAGCGCGGTGAAACCTGTTACCCCTGTTTCGCTTTTCCGTACTGCGGGAAGTGCAAAAACTGTCCCGAATGCATTCTACAAGCCACCTCCAGCGCCGGTGGCTAGGGCGTCGTTCGATGTGGAAAGTGCGCTGGCCAGCATCGGCAAAAGCACAGAACAGGGCATCAGCACGGCGAGACAAAATGGAAGGCTACAAGGAGGCGAAAGTGACCGCGAAGACGCGAGCATGGGGTCTAATTCTGATGTCGAGATCATTGAAGGAGGCCACCGCGATGGGTCAACCGGAGAAGAACAGGACGGAGACGACACCGGAAACTTCCTCACGTACGATAAAAGCAGAGATGCAGACCTCACTCTCCATGCGCACTACGTTGACGAGGTGATGGGTGAAGTCCATGGAACTGAACCAGAGCTCGGGTTTAGCGTGTTCAGTGGAAGTCGAAATGCGGTGCAGAACGGTAGCGCAGGTGAGCATGGGAAGAAGGGTGTGGGGCGGAGTAGGCACGCTCCGTACGTCGCCCCGCCGCCTCGCGCACGTGTTGAACCTTCTGGAGAAGGAGACAAGAGTCTAAGCATGGGTATCCATTCGACTATGATGAATAGACCACGCGCACCACCTGGCGCGTTCCATCATGAGGAAGAAGACGATGAGGACCGACTCGGTCAACGTAAAAAAAACAAAGACAACAAGGAAAGGGACGAAGAGGACGATCAGACGTCACCAATGACACCCATCGGCTCACCTCTTCGAAGTACGCAAACGAGAATGCGAGCCTGGGCCCCTCTACAACCCCCTGTATTCCCTCAAACCCAACACAGTTCGAAAAATACCGTCCCAACCAGCGGTGCTAGCGAACTGTCGACACGCTCAGGGGCGGCCTCTCCAGGCCGGCCGAGCTTGACTCAGACTATACCCGGCGCACTGATGGACGAAGACAACGACATGCATGGACAAGATGACGCTGACCACACGGATGTGCATGGTGATGGCGATACAGAAATGGACGAGCAGGAGGAAGAGGACGACGCGATCGCACCACTTCCATCGCGTTCTTCGCGACGTACAAGAAGTACGGGGTCCGCCGGTGGGCCGGCCACCACGTCTGCCAAGCCGAAATCGAGTGCCAAAACGATAGCATCAGCGCGGGCGATCGCGACTTCGACTGCTACTGCGAAGGGCAAGGCAAAGGCACGACCATCCGAGGTAAAGACGCCTCCGCGTAGGTCATCGAGGCTCTCAACAGCATCGTCAGTTTCGCCAGATTACAGCGAGGCCGCGTCACCTACGAAGAAGGGGCGGAAGAGCACCGGCTTGAAAGCGTCTGTTACTGGTACTGGAAGCGCGACAGCTGTGACACGAAGTAGTGCGAGGCGGAAGCGGTAGGATGCATGCGAGGGACGAGCTCAAGTGGATCTCTGTTCAGTTAGTGCTTGAATTTTTTTTACGTCTCTGTACACAGAATCAAGCTTTGCCCTGGGCTGGATGCGTGGGTCGCTGTAGGTACCCTGTAATGTGGCATCGCACCAAAGGCATGACAACCGCATGAGAATAGTTCACCAACGGCGACGTGAATGACCCAGGCAAGGGTGTGTAAATTATCTACGCCGTGGTTTTTCACCAAGTAGGACGACAATGGATTTAACACCGCCACCAGTCTTTTTTATCTTGCTCCTCGTCTTAGTCAGCTACTACACCCAACCATCCGACCGTCATGTTCAACGGAATCGGGTTACCGACCCCCCGTGGAAGGTACGTCCTGGAATTCTCAGGTCACAATGTGTTTGAACGCAGGTCTCTGACTAATTTTTCAACCAGCGGTACGAATGGCTATGTCCAACGCAACCTGTCGGTCCTCCGGACGCACGAAAGCGCCGCTGAGCGCGCTGCGGCGTGGGACGTTGCTCCCCCCAAGCACAGAGAGCCTGACGAAGCGATTTTGGAACACGAACGAAAGAGAAAGGTAGAGGTCAAATGCCTGGAATTGCAGCTGAAGCTTGAGGACGACGGGTACGATGAGCCCTCTTCTTCTCTCCTCTTTTTGTATTTCTCTCATTTCTTGAACAGACTGGGTGAATCAGAGATCGAGGTCAGAGTGGCAGCGCTACGTGAAGAACTTCTCGCAGATCTGGCTTCACTTGCAACCTCAGCCAAAAATCTAAAGTCATCCGACACACACGCTATTGCTGCCGCAAAAAAAACCGAGCTGGACAAGATGGCCCGTGCACTTGGTACACGCAAGGACTATACCGAAGGCGACGCCTTTGATCGTGAGAAGCAGGAGGAGAACAAGCGGATCCGGCTCATCGAGCGCGAAGATCGGGACAAGAAACGAGAGGAGGAGCGAGCGAGGTTGCAGGAGCAGCGTCAACGGTGGGAGGCAGAGAAGCGGGATCGGGATCGGCTGAGGAGAAGGGAGGAAGATCAGCTGAGACGGGAGCGTGAAGCGGATGAGTTGAAGAGAAGGGAGAGGATGCCACCACCGCTCTTGCCCTCGCGCCGAGAGAGGCCTCGGCGTGGCTCGTATAGGAGAGCATCCCCGCCGCGCCGTCGTGAGATGGTGTATGAACGAACGCGGTCGCGGTCCCGCTCTCTGTCAAGGTCCCGATCACCTGATCCAGTTCGTCGTCGTCCACGTTCGCCTGCATATTCTCGTCGACGGTCGCCCCCGCCTCGTCGAGCGCTAGAGCGCTCTGTCACCCCGCCTCGACGCCGCTCACACTCACCATCCCCACGTCGTGACCGTGACCGGTACGAATCGCCGCCTCCACCGCCAGAACGTGGCAGGAGCGAGACTCCGGTTCGTAACGATCACCCCTCTCCACGCAGTGATGTTAGTCGGGAGGTGAGAAGACAAGAATTATCGACGTCACCGAGGCCCTCGAGGACCTATGTTCGTTCACGCTCAGGGTCGGCTGGATCTTCGATGTCTGTCAGCACCAATGAAAGTGGGTCCAGCGGGCGGAGCAACTAAAAAAGAACGAACTCATGTCTTGTTGTTGTTCATGATGATACGGTCGTGTGTGGCTTTTCATCTCGTGTCCTTGTAAACTTGCAAGGGATATTACCGGTTACAAAAATCATTTTACTGTGTATAAAGACAATGTTACACCAAATGACGAACGGGAGGTCCGTGCTCTCACGACAGGGACAGGTAATGATGAAAGAGGACAAAATACTGTGCTAGCCCTGGTCGACTGAGTCGTGTCGCATTGTGATACTCAGTTAAGCAATCCCAAGGGTACGCGGGAGCACTTAGGTTCCGCGGCAACGTGTCCAGCGAGCCGAAGCTGATATACGGAGTATGGCTCCAGCGTACATACCAAAATGTATAAACGAGACATTGGTCCGCGGCTCCTCGACAGAGAGACCTATCCAGCAATCCGGTCTAGGGTCATACGCTGCATGGGACTACGCGAGATGGTCAATACCGCCGGTAGAAGGGGGTCAATGGAAACAGGGCTCGCCGGGTTGGTGTGGACGACCAAATAGGCGAGTGGTGCACCAGGCGCAGCAGAGATGCGTTCCTGTTGATCAAAGATATCTTGGTCAGACGTGGAAGGGTGTGCAGAACTGGAGGTGATGTCGTCGTCGTCGTCTGGGGAATTGTCTATTGAAAGCAACTCCTGTAATTGCTCAAGCAGGCTCGGGTCGAGAGGCTCTGATTTGGGCTCTGCTACGGACTCTATGAGTGTACGGAGGTTTATTCCCTCCTCGCCGTACGGATTGATAGCATCGGCGGACATGATGACGAAGGTGAAGAGGGAAGAGCAAGAGGGTCTGGCCGAGAGGATTACGCCCCCTATTGTGGATATAAGGTACAAAGTCTGCCTTCATCGTGCCGTCGTCTGCTGTCCGCCTGCATTCTGCTTCAAACGGTCGACCAACGGCGCGTCAGCCGCATTCGCAGCGGGTATCTCGAGCTTATTCGTGCCTTCCTTTCTGCTCGTCCTCGAGTCACCCTTGAACCCTATAAAATATATTCTGGACAGATCTCCGCCAGCCGAATCCCCCTGTTCATAGTGCAAGTCCGTGATAAGCCTGACAATCACACGACTCTATATAAGGTAACCTCAAAGGGAAAGAAGCGTCGCTCATAAGGAGCGTAGCGAATCCAGGCAGAGGGCATGCAGCAAAGTTCAAGGGACACGACTCACGAAGTAGAGGCTCAACGCGTGCACGCTCGTGAATGCCGCCACCCTCAGAGGATACTCCATAGCTCCTGTTTCCCCTTCCAGAAGACTGATATTGAGATGTGGCTTGGTGTTCTCTGCGTCTGCAAAATCGACGATACTCGGGTAGTTGGCGAAGATCCTGAGATTCCGTGGAGCTGTCTCGCCGCGTCCTGTTCATTTTTGCCGTCGTCCGTGCATTTCAGTGATTCGCAAGCAGTAGTCGATCGGAAGAGAGTGGGGCGGTGGGTGAGGAATTGGCGACATGAAAGGGAGAGGTGTTAGCATTCACAGCATCCTGACGGAGGGAATGCACGAGGGGTACGGAAGGATGATGCTTTACCGAGTTTGAGTATGACAGACTTGATGCGCACGTTCTGGGAAAAGGGAACGTGTATGATCATCTGCGGCAAGTGGCAGGGTCGATTGAAAACCGCCCGCAGGCTCGGCGTGGCTTGTCCTCACCTGGTCGTCCACGCCTGAATCTGCGAACTGTGTCGTGTCCTCTCGATCAGACCATGGTTTGATCAGTGCTCTGGCTTGTTCTGGAATAGCGAGATTTAGTCCATGCACACTATCATCGCCGCACGGGAGGATGATCAGTCACGAGTTGGTTCGCGGAAGACTTGAGACATCTTGCGTGCTTACCTGCCCCGATCAATGTAGCTGAACAGGTTTGAGTGGTCTGCACCGTGCAGATCTGCAGTAACCGAGTTGGACGCTCCATCGGCCATGCTCGTCGCGTCGTAGCCTCGCACTTCCGAACTGGGAAGCCACACGCAAACAAAACCATACCCGGAAATTTCGCTCTCTCTCTTACTCGAGACCGGCAAGGAGGAAGATGAACAGACTAACGTGTCTCGCCCCTGCGCTGTTGGGATCACCGCGGTCATGGACCCAGAGAATACGCGCTCCAAGAGCCTATTCCACCCCATCGTCTTTGGGCAGACCTCCGAGCACCGTCCAGGCCGAACCCTCGTCGACCCCGCTCAGCACAGACTTCAACGCCGCCTCCATGCTTGGAGTACCCCTTGCAGATGTCCCCCAAGATGGGTTCATCCCCAACCTCATGCAATATGACAAACTCCTTGACGAGCACTCGGTCGCAGACTATCCCCCCACTCGACGTGCCCCCTTTGCCAACCGCGTCATCGTCCGAAATGACCCCTCGATGATCATTGGCAACTTCTACGACACCTCTGCTCAGGACTCTCGGGACCCATCCGGTCTTGATGCACCCAAGGATCGCGAGGCCATCCATGACGAGGAGGCCGAGGAGCTGGAAGACCTGGATGACGAAGAAGCGATGGGAGACGTTCGTGACACGACGAGCGAATGTCCCCTCACGCCAGAACAGGTCGCCAAACTGCATGTCTACCCGCTTATCATGCGCCGCGTCACGCAACAAACCGGCAAGGGCAAAATGCATTCCATGTACTCCCTCGTCGTTGTTGGCGACGGAAACGGTCTCGTTGGGTACGGCGAGGGCAAGGACGAAGAAGCTGCCGTGGCGCGCGAGAAAGCATTGGCAAAGGCGCTACGGTCAATGGATTATGTCGAGCGGTTCGAAAAGCGGACGTTTTGGACGGAGGTGGAGAGCAAATTTGGGGGTACAAAAATTATTTTGCGACCGCGGCCTGTCGGGTTTGGGCTGAGGTGTAATCCGAACATACATCAGGTACTTAAGGCGGCGGGTATCAAGGATGCGAGTGCAAAAGTGTGGGGAAGCAGGAATCCGCTCATGGTCATAAAGGGGTTGTTCAGGATGCTCCAGGCTGGCCACGCGCCGTTGGGTATGGGCGATGGGGTAGGGGGGGGTATGAGGCGGTTAGACAAGGGAAGTGGTCTCAGGAATAAAAGTACAATCGAGAGGGACAGGGGAAGGAAAATGGTGGATCTGAGGACACTATAATCCGACATCCCTTCGATATCTGATCCTCCCGTCTGTGTCCATGATGTGAGACGGCCACCTGGACCGGTAGCGAAATGCGGTGAGGGAAACTTAGGGCACGGGAGGACAAGTTCAAGCAAATTTCTAGAACTGGCACAGCACACAACAACTACAGAGCGAACAGTAATGTTTGTTTCCGATGTAAACGTGTCGGACGCAGAATAAACTGGATAACGTGCGAGTGACGGCGTTCGGACGTGCGCACAGAATGAGATGTCGACGAAGTATACTACACTTTTCCTAATACCCATGTACCGAATTGCATTGGTAATCCCATTCATTTGTGTTCCCTCGCATCCTCGCTTACACCACTACAACGTGATGGCTACCAAAGAAAAACGGGAAACCTTCCAACGGGTCTGGCTCATACGGAGTCATGAGCGTGATGAAGGAAAAGTAACTGACCGTCTCGAGGACATGGTTTTGCAATTCTTGCAAGATCTGGCGACCCTGGGCTAATCTGTCGAAATCTGCCTTTCAGAGAGAGCGGACCCGTGAATTGCCCCCCCTCACTCAACCTCCCGACTTTCGACGCTCAATAAATAGTATGGATTGATGAGAAAAGTTCTTTTATCCGCTAATCCAGAATACTAGTAGCAGTCACAATCAAGAAGGGACACCCCACCGCGGCATCCTACGTCGACCAGTCATCGTTGCAAAGTGCTGGAAGACGACTGGCCAAAAGTTTGCATATATATAGAAGACGAGTGGGGGTGTATGAGGGAAGAGTCCTTAGGTGCCTCGACTGTTGCTGGCAGAAGATGTGATGGAGAGTCTTTTCTCTTGCCCTTGGTATCACGACCATAGGTGCATGCAATTGATCGACGCACACAATGCCCGCAATGAGGGCGGACACCATCACATTTGATATTTCGTGCTGTAGTCACAATAGTATCAATAGACACCACCGTGTAACGCCTGTAGAGACACACCGTCGCAAGATTCGCAACTTGTGCTGGAGTGATCACCCCCCACACGTCTGCCACTAGACTCTCCCTGCAGGGCCTTACTTGGTATGCCTGTAAGCATGGGTTGTATTAACCTATGGACAGGAAGACTTCCATCCGACAGCCGGAGGCCACCTTGTGGATACAGAGTAGTCTCCCACCACTGTTTTGAAGGCGTCAATGTTGTCATCCTGCTATCGTCGGGATCAATGTCCATGGCCATAGTTTCCAAGTACACCACGCCTACGGGGGGGTGAGTTCAATAGACATAAATTTGCCTAAAAATCATCACTATCGCGTAACGCTGGCATATAGTTGCTGGTTATCACTGCCACGAGGTGGTCTTTATGGGATGCTTCCTCGGGGTTGAGCAGTCCCTGGAGTGACAAAAATCAGTGCCTCAAGGTTTATCGGACTAGCGTCGGACAAACTCTTTCAAGTAACCCAGTCCACTGACCGTCGTGGACAATGGCAACAGAAGCAGAAGGAGCCTGCGCACAAAACAATGCGTTGATCTACCCATAGCGATGGCTTCTGTTCTGCGATGAACTCACCTCTCGCAGCAGATGTTGGTTAATGAAGTCCGAGGGATGAAAGGGCTGAGCAGTTTTTCAGACCTTAAAGACTTGACATAGACTACTGGAATCATACCTTCAGATTGGGTAGTTGAGGAAAGCGACCGATAGTGATATCCTCATGTGTGTTATCGCTTTCGTCAACCAAAATGTTGCTTTCGACCGTGTCCATGTCTGAGCTGGCACCTGTCCCAGGTCCAGCCGTCGATCCACTGCGGCCCGCCGATCCCGCGTTCCATAGGCTAGAAAACCAAGAACCGGTAGAAAACTCGACATTGTGAGGGCGTGCAGAAGGAACATCTGCCTTGACATTGACCCATTTTGTGCCGAGTATGCCTTCCCGAACGGCAATTTTGAATCCGTGTATGAACACGGTTTGGTTTGGTATCCCATTGTAGTACTGATCAGAAGGACCTACGCGCCAGTCCATGGCCCGCGTAGTTTCCCAACTATAGCTGGCTGTGATATTCCCTCTACCAACTTGCACAGCCTTGAACTGGGCTGATGCTTCACCTGTATTGGCACCCTGCTGATACGCAGCAAGGGACCAAGAACGAGACTTGTAGAATCCAGTTATCAGGTAGAGAGAGTCGTGGCTGATGATACGGCCAAGACGTTCTTCCGCGAAGATGTACCAGTCCACCGCATGTTGAATCGCTTCGTCTAGAAACCGACGTTCGTTTCGAAGATAATAGCGTTCAGCGCCTTCAGGGAGAATTAGAACTGCGCCCTCCTGGGAAGATAGGGTGAATTCATAGTTTAGAGGAGCTGGTTGAACACGCCTTGGTCAAAGGCAGTACAATAATCAGAACGAGACTTCATGGCGGGACGACATCGCACGGCACCTTTCTGGATGCTCATCAGAATCGTCTGTGTTCCTCACCCTTGTCACGGAGGAAGTCGAAATGATACGACCCGCACCTTCGGCTTCGGGAAACTTGGCAATGTCCCTTCCACTCAGAGGAATGGGGGTAAAGTTGTTTGGCACACCGGATTCTCGATGAAGTGAATGTGTAGAGGGCAAGCACACGTTGAAAAATACGTCAAAGCTACCGTCTTCTGGGACGACGACACCGACGTCTCCGATCTTGAGCCCTTCCCGAACATAGACATCTGGAAGGTTCATGTTGGGTTCTGGTGTCCACAGCGGGTACCCGCGACGTGAGACAAGATGCCTTGCATAAACATCTTGCGGAGAATACGCCATGTCTGGCGAGTTGAGGTCGCATCATGAACCTCAGCGCTCGATGATGACTTGCTGTACCGGTGGCGATGCTGACTGTGCAAGACATGGAACAGGGCGATGGTAGGAGCATACCAGTGGCCATGAAGGAGAACCAACATCGCGTTGATTCTGGATCCAAGTTGGGATCGCCCATCTTGCACGAAACTCAGACAAGATTCCTCCCGCCCCCGTGCAGCCCTTCCGTGGACCGTTGGTCCGTCTGGCACTCCGCCAGAGCTACACGACTCCTTTGCTTCACGCACAGCCCTCGCCCTCCACCATCGATAAACATCATTTGTATTCTTCAGATTTGCTACAGATACCGGGTGGCGTTGATACTCGTACGACTGCCGAGACATTCGGACATCGTACTGCCACCGTCTTATAGGAGGTACTGTTCTCGATCAACCTAGGCAGGTGAACGATCCGGGAGATGGACAAGCCGTACCCCACCGTAGAGGGTCGATCACCCCGTTGACCTCCTCGCCGTCCTGCTGCGAAGGAACATGGGTACACGAGATGAGTATATTTGGCTGGTTCCTATAATCTACCGTCGACTATTGGGAAGCACGTACTATGAAGTGAAACCTAGTGCCGACGTGCGGTCGGACAGTCCTCCGCCTGTCTCGAAACATCTGCCCTCGGTCGCTATCGGTGTCTGGACCACACCTTTGTCCCTTCTCGTCCAGCGTCCAGGACCCCCGTAAACGAGGGCCCTTCTTTACGAATCAACACGGGGCCAGAACGCACCACGACCCCACACAGCGGGTATTTCCAGCCTCACTCATACGCATACCCATGATGGGTCGATATAGCCCCATCATGTTGTGAAATTGAACCGAGACATCAAAGCCGCGGTCCAACACGTAAAGCGGTCGGGCACATTGGAGGATGCGGAATCAAAGACAGACCCTCGACCTTTCCCGCGACGTAAGACGGGCCGACTTCAACGTTGGTTAGGCTCCTGGGGATCTTCTTTTCATATGCGGGACTCGGTGGTTGACGGAGCAAAGACATTTGCAAAGGTTACATAATAATGGTCAGTAAGTGTCTAGGAAACTTGCTCCTAAGTAGCTCGTTGACTAACGCGGTGTGTCAGAAAGAAAAGGGTGTCCATAAGGGAGTTGTGGAACACCTCAAAGTCGGACCGCTATTTCTTCCAGAATGCTCTTCCGCGGGTTCTAGAATGTTTTCGGACTCATGCACTCATCCAAGAAATCACATGTGGGATCGTAACAAATTCGCAACATGTTGGGGTCTGCGTGATGGTGGGTCAGGGATACATAGTGTGCGAGGAAAATCTCTCGTACGCCAGGTACTGTTACATATGTTGCTGGGAGCAGCAAAAGGAAGACGAACAAGGTACGAGTAAAGACAACAATGCCAGGGTCGTGAACGTCGAAGCGGCTAGATGTGTAATGCCAACTGACATGAAAGGGACATGAATGAAATGGAAAAATGACCACGATGCGCATCTTTTATACAATGTAGCTTTTGATCGTCCAAAGAGCAGTACAGTTCGCTCTGAAATGTGTCGTGCATAGCTATGTCGCAAATGCCGGCAAGAGGCAAGAATGATCAAATTTAGTAGGGAACGGTATGTGCGGAACCTCCTATGAGGCTCCAGCAGTGGCAAATAATTTTGCGGGAGAGAACCAAAGCCGTCTCGTCCGTGGTCGTACAGCCTGGCGACATTGCTCATGCAGTCGAGACGTCACTGACGTACCGGCCTGCGACGGTCCAACTGTCCCAGACGAAGGTTCCGAGGCGGGTGGAGAAGACGACCGACGCCAGGACGACGTAGGGCTGGAGGTGAAAAACGAATGAAATGGAAATGCATCAGTAAACGAGCCTTTTCTTCCTCGACGCTCGTCCTCGACACTACTGGGTGGACTCCGCGGTGGTGATGAAGCGCGAGGAAAAGAAAACCGCCACAGGGATGGCGACCAACGCTTCTCTTCACTCCCATTTGAAGATCGAGGGATCGGAATCGGCACAGGCGAAGTAGGCGTAGGCAGCACCCCAGAAACGCCGTTTTGCCCATGCGCCTGTTGGGAAGGTAGTGGAGGGTGTGCGGGGATAGTCCTTATATGGCCGTGTACCTCTTGTCGACATGTGTTCGTCACCACACTGGGCACACGAGAATTCATAGCCTTAGTTATCATAGGCTCGCGTCGCCAAACGGCCAGATGGGCAGGCGAACTATCGTCCAGCATCTTCTTCGAAGTAACATCCAGGTCTAGACCCACCACGCTCTCAGAAGAAGACGAAGCGGTGGGCGGGTATGAGGACGAGTAGTTCATATCTGAGTAGTCCCACGACGTCGGATCGGTGTGATAGCTCCCAGGTGTCCCATAGGCACCAACATCCACACTCGATGGCATAGCGGACGATGTCCAGGGAAGGGAGATCTTGGAGAGCGAGTCGGGTGAGGGGAGGTAAAAGCAGGAGGAAAAGGGAGTGGTGTCTTCAACAGCCGTGTGCATGGAGGACAGGCTAGTGTGCGTATTGTTGCTACCTGTGAAGAATATTCGACGACCGCACTCGGTGTTGATTTTGAGAGGCTTTTGCGGACCAAGCATTGGCCTCTTCCGCATCATGCTTACGCCTTCTGGAGTGGGCGGAACTGACGGAATGGAACCAGAGGCAGCAGGGGATAACGGGGAATAGGTGGAAGGCGGTGTGCGAGGGGCCTCGTAAATCTTGAGAGGCTCCAACACGGCCGACGATGGTGAGCGTATTGACGACTCGATCGCCCAGGTTGCGTTGCACGATGAGTACTCTTCCTCCCAGATCGGGTCTCGAATGGAATGCCTTGTGTACTCCATTTCCGAATCACTGTCCTTACTCCACCGAGAATGAAGTTCTTCATGCTGTTCGGCAGGTTCACCGGGAGTGGAAGAATCAGAATCACTCTCGATGTCGACATCGATCTCCCATGCACAGCGTGCCATGCTTCCTTCGAAGATGACACCCTCTGCGTAAAAGTGATCGACTAGCTGTACGGCAGCCCTAACCTCCGAAAGGGTGATACGACAGCGCCAATCCACCTCAAGCATGCGGCAGAGGATGCTGTTTACTTCGGCAGATATTGGAAGGACGGTGGGAAGGAAATTGAGGGGATCCTGGAGGTATGCCTGGAAGGTGGGGTCGGATGAGGATGCCGACTTCCAAGGGTTGCGGCCAGTAGCAAGATTCAAAAGTATAATGGCCAAAGACCAGATGTCGTTGAATAGGGGGGAGTAGGACCCTGTTGGTGCGAATTCGCCACCTTGACACTCTGTGCAGAAAACTTAGACATGTAGGCGAGCGGCCAAGATGAAGTGCATGCCTGGGCTCATATGATAAACGCTACCAGTGCGGAATTCCTCGCTAAACCTATCTGTGGTGGCAAGACCGAAGTCGGTGATAGCAACTCGGAGACCGCCGTCGAAGCACAACACATTCTCCGGTTTGAGGTCCCGATGATATATCCCCAGCGAATGGCAATATTCAACGGCATCGAGAAGCTGAAGGAATATGTGTTTAATAAGGTGGTCCTGTCCAAGGTAGCGGCAATGGTGCAATATTTGGGAGAATAGATCGCCGTCGGAAGCGTAGTCCATGACAAGGTATGTGTAGTTGTGCTCCTCCACAACCCGGTGGAGAGTGACAACGTTCGGGTGGGCTGACGCGAGGCGGTGAAGGGCTATCTCTCGCATGTGTAGTTGGCGCTGGCGGTATCCGCTGTGAACTTGGGAGCTGATGAGACACTTGACGGCGTAATTGTGCATGAGGGGGTCTACAGCTCGATATACGACACCGTAGCCGCCTACGCCAAGAACTTCGACAAGTTCCAGAGTGTCGTTGTCGATGAGCGTACCCAGGGCGGGGGGAGGGGGGGAAGTCGCAGAGGACTGCTTGGGCGCCATCCCGGGATAGCACCACGACAACGAGAGAGGTGACGAGGACCCAAGAGGTCGGGGAGGAGGCGTCCGAGGACGAGGAATGCGCTGAGGAACGGTGGGAAACAAGAGCGAAGAGGAGGCCAAGGACGCCGGTAATTTAAGTGAGTTACGCCCCGTTGCAGCGTGGCTAGCATGAGGCGGCCAGACCCCCAGTTGGTAGCGGCTGTTCGTGATAGACGAGTGGAAGAGAACGTTTCCTGCAGGGAGGTGCGATAGTGTCATCGATGCGGGCCACCTTTTCTATCGGCACTGAACCACAGGGAGATCAGTCATCATTTCAATATCGTTCGAATCGAACGAGTGCCCCTAAAAAGGCAGGAGCTGAGCGGGGTAGAGTTACTGGTCGCATCAGATGGCGCACAGTGATCAACGTGCCAAGCAAGCCAAGCGGAGCGACGCCCGGAGACCTCAGTCAGCTTGGTAAAAAAAAAAATTGTTACCGCGGGGGGGGACGCAGAAAGTGTCAGAGGAAAATGGAGAATGGAAATTCTTGGTTTGGAGAACATTCGATCAGCGATCGGGACACTAAGCAGCCTGGACCCTGGTCACCTGGTCATGGGCGCACGAAGACATTCAGCAACCGACTCACAAACGCGCAGAAACCTGTGAAGTAACGAGGCAGCAGTTCGGGTGCGACGCCACTGTGCCAGGCATGATGCGGACTTGACGAGGCAGTACCACATGAACACACGTGACCGAGACGCGTCGCGCCGCGGTTGAGGCGGGTCGGAGCGGCGGGGTCTCAAAATGGCAACTAAGTGGGTTTAAATCCCAAGCGAGCTACAACGCGCTTCATTTTCCTTCCTCAACGTGTTGCACAGCGCCCACGCGTTTGCAGTCCCCCCCCACATCTACTCCACCCTTCCTATCTCAATGTCCGTGCGCTCGTTCACTGTCTTCCAGGACTCCCCCTCCGACCTCTCCCCATCTCACCACGACAGTGATGCTCGCTCTCTGACGCCCTCGGCCACGGACGCAGCTGCCACATTACTATCTACCCTCGCCGCAATCGAGAAGGAGAATCTCCACCCCGTCACGGGACAGCGCGCTGGTTCTACCGTAGGCTCCGATGCGAAGAAGAGGAAGACCGGCGTTCTCGCTACCAAAGTGCTCGTTGCTCCCTCTTCCAAAAAGCACAAGGAGCTCAAGGGGGAACAAAAGAAGACGCGGAAGCCTCTTGGTTCTACTGACAAGTCGAGGAGTTCTGGGTCAAGGAAGGGCAGCTCCAAGCCGTCTCGTTCTTCTCGAAAAGCTTCTCCGCTACCAGCAGTTGCCGAGGAGCAGGAGTTGCAACGCCGACCAGCGCATCTCTCCATTTCTCAGGTTGACATTGATTCTCGATGCTACGAGCTCACTGTCTCGCCCTTGGCAGACGTTTCGGAGGCCTATGATGTGACTCCCACAGGAAGCCAAGAGGCTGAAGTGCATGTAGAAAGAGTCTGTAGAGATTTTCCTTTGCCATCAGCGTGTACTGATATTCTCTTAGAAGTCGGTGGAACCGGTCATACGTGATTATTTTTCTTCCACGGTTGGCAAGCCCCCTCAAACAGTGAACGATCCGCTGTGTAACACCGACCTGTCCTGTCAGGCCAGCGACTTCTCAACGCCCGAACGCGAGTGCATCTATTCTGCTTTCACTTTTTCCTCTCCGTCACCGACTTCGGAACGCTTTAAGCAAGCCCAATCATCTCCAACATGTCGTGATTCCCTGGCTTCTGACCCGGAATGACCCAATCTAAAGTTATCTACTCTTCGCCCTGATGCGACAATTAACTCGTGATAATGAGCGGCTTCAGCCAAAAGGATACCATTGCATCTTTGTGTATATCATCACTTCCATCTATTCCAAGCATCTCCGCATCATCTCTACGACCGAGCATCTATCTTGTCCTTTGTGTCTCTTGTCTGGTTTGCTCGCTTTGCCTTTGGTTGTTTTGTGATCCCAACATACTCTTGTTGGCCTGGGGCTAAAGCACATCCCTGTATCACCAGACAGCAGTTTAATTCATATTCTTCATCTCAACTGTCTTTTGGTAACGTCATGAATGCTAATTCTGCAGTTGATACGTTGATGCCTGTACTTGTTATGGGATGTAGTTGCTACTGTGCTAGACCATGAAGATAACATGTTGCTTTGTGTCTTATCACGAGTGCGGGTCCATTTGGCGACACTCGCCAACGTTCCGAACATCGGTGAACTACATAGTGCCAATGCACTCACGCCTACGTAAGGGATTATTCGTCTTCTGATCCCTGCGGTTTCCCCCGGACAGCATCTGATTCTGAAATATCTGTCAAGGACACTTGGCCTATGGGTATGCTCCGCAGACTTGCCCAAACCCTTGAAATCCCTCATGACCCGAACCTCACTCTGGTCCAGCGATTAATCACCGTGAGTGCCCTTTGCGCTGCGACAGCACCGTCGCCAAATCACCTCTCTTTCAATCTCGGCTCTTCAAGAATGAGGACCTGCTGCCTGTAGTTCCCGAAAACAGGACTTGGTGTGCTTACAACTTTGTCGCGTTGTGCGTCTAGACGTTCCTCCTCTTCCGGCACCATTTATAGGGATTGGAAACAGCTGGGTGGCAGACATGTTCAACATTAACACGTGAGTCGCTCGTATGATCCGGAAACTCACGAGCTCTTGGCGTCGCTAACGTCCGTCCTCGAGTTGGATGATTGTATCGTCCATGATTCAGTTGGGAATGTCGTGGTGGCAAGCTTGGACCTGTGTATGGGCGGGGTTTCTCGCCATAACACCATTCTTGGTCCTGAACGCGCGACCTGGCGCAGTGTTCCATGTCACATTTCCAGTTGTCGTCCGCACGAGTTTCGGAGTCTTTGGAAGTTTATGGTGTGTCTTCAATCGAGGCGCAATGGCATGGTAAGGACACCTGACAGCTCCGACCCTCGTGTCCTGTGTTTTTAAATGGGATTGCAGTATATGGTATGGGGTGCAGGCAAGCATTGGGGGAACGTGTGTTTTGGTGATGCTACGAGCCATATGGCCTAGCATAAACACCATCCGTGAGCAACGCCATCTGTCTCAAGTTTCAACACATAATCTCACATGAATACGGTTCGGACGCAGCCAATTCACTTCCCGCTTCATCCGGAACGAATACTCGGGACTTTGTGTGCTTCTTCTTGTTCTGGCTTCTCTCGCTGCCATTGATATGGTTTCCTGTGCACAAGATGTTCGTGAGAGAAGGTTCTCGGCCTCTGACTCTCTTGCTTGCTTACACTTTCTGGAAAAGTCGCCACTTCTTTGTAGTGAAGATGGTGGTTACGCCTACTGCGGCGATTATATTCCTCATATGGTGTATCCTCAAAGCACATGGTATAGGACCGATCATACACCAACCTTCCTCTATCCATGGATCTAATCTCGCCTGGGCAATGGTAGTGAGCCTCACGTCGTGCATCAACAACTTGGTAACGCTTCTCACGTCCGCATGTCTTGTTTGCTTCTCGGTTCCCCTTCTCACTTTTGAAACAAGATAGGAATGCACCAGACTTTGCGTCTAGGGCAAGGACGCCCGCTGCGGCACTCTGGCCGCAGCTCGTTGCATTTCCCTTGGCGTCTTCTATCGTGTGTTTGATCGGTATCCTAGTTAGTTCGTCTTCTCAGGCTATATATGGAGAGGCTATCTGGTCGCCTATCGATCTATTGGGCCGATTCTTGGATGGGAATCCCACTTCAGCGACGAGGTTCGGGGTCGGTCCTGTACTTACTACGTTCACTGTGCAGCTGTGGCTCACCAATGGACTAGGTATGGTTCATCTCCGCTTCCTTTGTTATTGCACAGGTGAGCGACAGACTTGTTCGCAAGTGGTGTGTAATACTCACGGAATGAATCATACACGCAGATGGGGTACATGCGTATGCTACCGCACAGTAAACGGCGACTCATGCTCTACTTTTTTTTTTTTTTGCAATCGGTCGTTTGCGCATATGTATCCACATAGAACGAACATATCGGCAAACTCAGTTTCAGCTGGGTGCGATCTGACTGCGCTATGTCCTCCTTTCATTGTGAGTGTCGTCGCCAACTGCGGCGTTCTCATCGCCGATGCAATATGGTGGCATTTGATGACGAACACCACTTCTCGCGTTTGTAGAATATCCGACGAGGTGGATACATCGCGGCCATCGTTGGTCTATGCATATGTCCATGGAACTTGCTCAAGAGTAGCAATAATTTTACAACGTACCTCTCCGCGTACTCTGTCTTGCTAAGTTCGATTGCTGGCGTAATGGTGAATTCATTTTCAAGGTCATTGACCCTACGATTCGTGCTCACAGCAAAATTAACGAAACTTTTTTGTGTCATCGTCAGGTCACAGATTACTATCTGGTTCGCAAGGGGCATTACAATGTCGCTGATTTATATCAAACAGGAAAAGATAGTTGGTACTGGTATACGTACGGAGTAAATTTCCGGTGGGTGACTTGAGACACCAGCTAGCGATGTCACACGTCAGTGGGATGTCTGGATGGCTGACGACGCCGTTCACAGCGCGTATATAGCCTACATCGCTGGAATTTTGATCAACGTGGTTGGTTTTGCTGGCGCGAGTGAGTCCTTTCCCCCCCTTCTTGGCCGTTGCCCCACTGGAGAAAGACAGTGTACTGACGTAACTGGTCTTTCTGTGGATTCTCGTGCCATGCAGCTGGTCGTACGGTACCGATTGCAGCCACACGGATATACGAGCTCGCATTCTTTTCGGGATTTGGGGTCTCGTCTGTGGTGTATTTCGTGCTGAATCGACTATTCCCTGTCGTGGGTGCGACTGCGACGTTCGAGGAGATGGACGTGTCAGAGTACAAGGAGGAGTCGATGAAGGCATAAGGGCTTTGACAGAATATAAATAAACAAATCATTTTGGTCGCAACCTACAATTTTTTTTTTTTAAATTCCATTTTCGTACATGTCCTGATGCTGATGTATGATGTCACTCATACTCACACACATATTAGGGGTGGGGTCGTTTCTCCCGGCCTTTTCACGATGGTATCTCGTACTCAGTCGCCCCCGCTCGAAGCAACGGGATCGCATCTCCCGATGGGTGTATCGTCCATCGAGGGAACCTGTTCTCAACCCATGAGGGACATTGAACAACGCGCAGGTGGGCGCCGCTTCCGTTAGGAGATATCCTGTCTGATTCTTCTCTACAGAATACTTTAGTGATGCAGTACGTGTAGACTCGGCACTCTGACTCCCACTAGACCTCAAGGCTTACCGCTATTCGCAGGTCAAGGAACAATATGCGCAATGCTTACCCGCTGAGAAGCCGCCCCCGATAGAGAAAGAATCAGAGAAGGAAGGTCGCTGACACGTCGAGTCACAGTGACCCTAGAGAGTAGAATATTCGTGTTCTCCTTTCCGTGATGTACAAAAAATCGAGACTGCTGATCAACTTCCGTTCTACGTCGTTTGGACACTAGTCAAATACCTGGACCACCAGTCCCTGAAATTCGAGCAGCCCAAGTCATCAACCAACTCAACGGTTTCGTCAGTGGACAGGTGACAGTCTCTGGGGCGCGCGACGGCATCCGCTGGGACGGCACTATCACGAATGATGTGGCTTATGGGCAGTTTGAGGATCTTTCCGAAAATCTCGCACATGTTATACTTGGTTAGGCGTTCATCAGCCGAGTAGTGCAAGATCCGAGGTAAAGCCCTGTCCAAATCTGCATGTCGAATATGAGGAAACAAGTGAAGAGCGGGATTGAGTGCCTACCCAACAGACGAACGAGGAAAGAGGCTATGTCGAGGACGTTGGTGGGGTACCTCTGCGCATAGTCGTCCATCTTGTAAGTCTTTCCGGATTGGTCTTGAACGACATCCAGAAGGATGTTGACTGCGGTATCCGAATTGTTCGGTGCTGGACCATAGCTTCAAAACCAAATCAGGTCAAAGAGAATCATGTATCCTTGGGGGTGGCCTCACAGCACGGGCACCCTAAGAACAACAACCTTGGCGCCACTTACTCCTAGGACGGCATTTTCACCAGCAAACTTGGTGATACCATATTCTTGCAACGGATTTGCCTCGCTCGCTGGTTTGTAGGGGGGGTCCCTCCCATCAAAGACATAATCTACCAGGGAACCTTCTAAGTGAGAAAGTAGGGATATCCACCGGGATAAGTGGTGTACCTGTGGAAATGTAAACGAGGCTAGCGTGATTTTCCCTGCAGATTTCCGCAAGGTGTCCAGGCACGTCTTGGTTGAGCTATATGGGTGATGTTAATCACAAAACCCGATAAGGCCATCGAAGTGTGGGCGTACCTTAACTGCGGCCGCTGCGCCACTCTACAAGATCGGGTAATGATAAATCCCATCTTATGATAGCGGGCTCACTCCTCTGAATGCATCTGGCCGTCTTTCGGCCGCGCAGTGGATCACCCCTTGAGCAGATTTGGCCCGTCAGCATCGAGCCACCAGGGATGTCTGCCGATGGGCCATCGACATACAGTTGAATTCGTGTTCGATAAACAATTTTCGGAGGGTCGAGCCTCCCTGTAAAAGTAGGTCCTCAGCCAAGTCGAGCCCGACTAGCCCTCGTCTGACTTGAGAGCACGACAGTCCGAGGGTGTGGACACCTGCGTACAGGAATGCGTTGTACACGGCGGTCCCTAGGACGCCCGATGCACCTGGGTATGATATTGAACCGTCAGATAGTCATGGAAGACGTGGATGGTTGGAACCTGTGACGAGGACGCTCTTCATCAAGTTGAATTGAGAGGAAGAGGAGACACGAGTTGCTCGATCACTTCATTGGTCACGTGAGACGTGCCAGCAATCGGTCCGTAACTTGGGTGTCAACCCGCACCAGAACTTCCTCTCTTCTCTCTCTGATGTCCGCTCTTTCAGCTTTCCGCGGTCCAATCAGCCAGTTTCCATGTTCTAACTGCGCTCGGGCGAACTAGTGCGATGGTTGCCGTTCTCGGGCACTATGCACGCCGATTTCAGTAAATTTGCCGGCCGGGCGACGTCCCACGTCGCACAAGCATCTGACCCAACCAGGGAGCTGAGGCTGCCGTTATTTTACCTTGCGCAGCGTTGCCAAGGAGAGATTGAGTTCAGTATGTCTGGTGGGCGTGATGCTCGTACTATTTTGTGTGCCGCCCTACAAAGTCCCTTGGCTCAGGCGGCCGCATATGCCCCAATTCCCCGCACCCCGTTGTAAAACACGTTAGTTGGCCAGGGCCAACACCGAGTTGGACTACTCGAAAGGTGAATATTTGTTGTTCTGGCTAATTCATGTGCAAAAGGTTGTGTGGCACATCTATAGTCCGTCGGTTTCCTGAGGAGTTCCCGAAACTACATATCACGCTTTGAAACATGACGCCTTATTCAGCCAATACCATCTACCCCCCCGCTACCCCGGGCCAGATTTGCGTGCATCCAAAATGACCCTGATCGTACCTGCTTGCCCCATTGGCGGCCCTTGGACCAGGTTCGAGCAGCTCATTATTAACTTATGACAGGGGCGGGCTTTGGCCCCAGCTGACCCTTGAACTCCTGGTCTGAGTAGTCCACAATCTCGGTCAAGGGCAGTTTTTGCCCCGAGCTAACCCTTGAGGTCCAGGTTGCAGTCCATAGAGTCCGCTTAGACGGCACGTGCACGTTTGAGTGGTGAAGGTCCCACTCCGCGTGGTAAGTTCTCACTCGATCGAGGACTTGACAACCGGCTGACCTTTTGCCGCCGCTAACGGCCTGCGGCCGCACCACCCATTATTTGGGCCGCTGTCAGTGAGATCTCTATGATCTTCAAGACCCCGTAGTCTCTCACAACGTAAATCTCAACGGTCCAGTTGGTTCCAATCGTTCCCCGAAGAGGACCTCCAGAGTTGTTATGGTGCGCGTCTACCATGTGAATTCCTAATCATTATGTTTAGGTCCTCATTACTCAGGAGCATGGGTGAGCCCAACACCAATGAGAGCACAGTTTTGCTTAGATTCTTCAAAGTTCCAATGGCCCAAGTTTGCTGGGGATCCTATCACGTGTGAATTACCAAATAACTTTGGATGCCAGGGTGTGGAGACACGGACCCCACGGTCATGTCTTTACCTCTGAGACCGTCAGATCAAGGTAATACATTGTACGGCAGACCTGTCAGACGAACCTATATCATGCGAAATGCCAGGTTGTCGCACTCACAGGTGGAATCCGTCCGCTTCATTTCTTCCGTCGCGCGTTCTGAGCTCGTGATGACAGCTCCAAAACCATTCCTTCTTATTCAATCCCCAGTGGCACTCTCAAGCCACGTACAGGCTGCGAGACTTGAGAGGATGACAGCTTCTTCTTACTCCCACACTTCCTTTTTCCGGTAGGAAAGGCTCGTATATCACGGAGAGTCCACTCAGTCAGACCTTCTAGCTCCTTACTCTTGGATATGCAAATATATAGCCCTTCTATCAAAGTTATAAGGTTACCTGGGCTCGGGATCTTGCAGCCTCACCCGGTGTTCAGTGACGAAGAGAAGATTGAAGGAAGAGTTGTGCTCAAGCCCAGTTGCTCCCATAACGGTCGTTTAACGATCTCGGTATGATTTTCTCTGCCTTCGTGACTTTCCTCTGTTGATAAAATGTCAGCTGGAAGGAGCCTTTGAATATACATCTGTCAAAGACGATCTGGACGACGAACATTCTCATTATTCCACAGTCAGCAAACATCGGCAAATATTCTTGTCCTCATCGGCTACCATTCCTATCGTGTCTGGTTCTAGGTCTCGATCAGCTATCCGAGGCGCGCTAAGCATTCGTAAGAGATCTAGTACACCAAGCCTGAACAGCGCCGCGTGCCGTTCTTGCGAATTTAGCTTCGAGCCTCTCTGTGGCTCTCGCTCCGATGGGGAGATACCCCCGACGTTCTCTTTCAAGGCGCCTCCGGGGGATCTGCGGAGACAGTCACATGTGGAGGAACTCGAAGTCGCATATCGGATCAAAGCAGTCTGGGAAGCAAGTGACAAATCTCAACCCAGGGCCATGTAAGTCGGCAGTAGCTTGGAGAACAAGCCGCAATCTAAGCATTTTCTCCCAGATTAGAAGCTCCCATATTATTCCAACCAGACAGTGATTTCCAATCCTCTGATGGATCTGCAATGGAACCAAAATCATGGCTGGAAATTTCTTTAATTCCAGAACGCCCTATTCCGTTCAACTGTGTAGTGGGTAGACATGTGGCCCGTTTTTTTAAGGACGAAACTAATGGTGCCCATCAAAGATAATAATTCCTCGCCCTCAGTCATTTTCTCGCTGCAGCTCTGTACCATATTTTGTCGTGTTCGTAACGAACACTAGGTCGCCGTGCTTAATCAAAGAGATTGCTGCGGATGCGACGATAGCCGTATCCCTGATCCGCAAAATTACAATTGCCCCACGACCCACGTCTCAATTACCGACTCTTCCAGATATACTCCTTGCCAGTGACGGATCGGACAATCCATCATCCCCATCCACACCTCGCTCTTCGCTGCTCAAACGATCAGTCAGGAGACGCACTCGGTCCTACACTCAGCTTGAGTCCTTTTCCGCAAACAAACCGCTCCCTGAGCTCCCACAAGAGGCATTCTCTGAATCACGGACGTTGGAGACACAGCTTTCGATAGGTTTTTCAAAACATACTCGAGAGAACGATGTCCCGCTAAATCTCCCTGATGGACTTTCCAAAGGGAAAGTGCAACTGCCTAAGGATATGTTGCCTAGTGTGAACTGGCCCGGGATGAGCGTCAAGGTAAGAGTTGTCGCCATGCATGGTGATGGAGTGTCTCTTACTTCTTTTTCCCTAGTATTACCTCGATGTTTCGGTTTTGGTCGGGCAAGATGGCGTAAGGGCGTGTGTTCCTATCAGGGTTTATTAGCCCTCTTCACTCCCTTTTCCTCCCACAAGGGTTCTAGAAACCATTCCTGCTGAATTCAAACACTTTTCTCTTATATATATTTATCTAATGTTAGTTGGCCCGAGTTCATATCCTAGACTCTTGTGCGTCAATATCTCGATTACTTATTGAGCACTATAAAGCATTTCTATATCATTGAATATATTTGAGCGTTTAGGATCTGACGGCACTGCATTGGAAGACGATCACTCAAAATATGAGTCGGACCTGCCACTGGCAGTGAGTACTCTCATAATCATTGCACCAGTTCAGAACCCTTAGAGGAACAGATTACCGTAGGAACCAGGTGTCAGGAGTGAGAGCACGCATTGGGTCGCCCCGTGTACTCCCCAGTTTTTCGCTTCCGTTGAATGAGGGCTTATTGCATGACGTACGAATTTATGTTACATCCACCATCCACCATCCACCAACCAGCCGTCCTGCGATATACGTGTAGGGGGACAACTTAGCCGGAAATGATAGTATCTATGAAGGATGTGGATGGTGTCCACCACCGAGATCTAGGGGGATGCAGAACCAGAACAGTAGATTCATAGTAGTGAGTAATTGTTGGGAAGCACCGGGCTTGGCTTATGAACCACATCCACTTGTATCCGACTCCAACCGAACTGCACCAGCCGGAAAGAGGTTGTAGCGACCTAGACCGTCCACGGCAGCACGAGGGCGCCGTCCTTTGTCCGGCTTCCCCAACAGTGTCCAATCCATTAGTTCAGGACCACCTCCTGAGATTATGTAGTTTCTAGCATCGCCATGTACCTCATCAAACGCCATGTCAACGCATCGTGTTGGCCGCCGATCAGCTTGGACGGTTAGCGAGCTGTCTACTCACCCAGGATTCAATGAACCTTGTGTATGCCAAGTACATGTCATATGCTTTGCCTTTGTGTGTGCCACAATGCATGTGTGTTCGAGTATAACATGACCGACAGCATAGATAATGGAGCCGGTGCGCTTTCAGTGCAAGGGACTATATGCACACAGATAAAAGATTGTTGAGATGAATTGGGAGAGAAAGGGGATCGATGACGCAAATGGATGGGATCAAGTAGTACAGCGAGTCTCCATTTTCGATGCCCATCAAACTCGCATTCTTCAATTTCGTGGACCGCTGGACATCTGGGAGTCTCACCACCTTGGTGGTCCTCTAAATATCCTATCATGACAATCGTCGTTTGATAAGCTCGTGACAACTGAACTAATTTGGACTGTGAAAGCCCACCTGATATGCGGAAGTGACCATCTCCACTTCTGCATGCGGTTTGCTGTCTGGGCGTTGTCAGACTCCGGCGATCCTGAATTCTTCCCCTTCGAAAACGTGCGACCCAATTTCACCCCGAAGTCAGGATCTTGCATTCAAATTGGCAAGAAGGATGTTATAATACACCGAGAAAAGTGGAATGCCAAACACCGTGTAGACCAAATTCAACCGGAAGACTTGCACCCATTGCATTTAAATCAGTTAGTATCACGGAAAAGTGTGTGTCAGTGGCGAATGGCACGCACAAAGACGGCAATCAAGAGTGCGAACGTCGCTGTCCAGTTATCCATATTACCGTAAATATGGTGAGACGCGGCAACATGCCCGACATACTTTGAACTAAAATCCGTTACCAGATATACTGCCGAGTCGGGACCATAATGTACAACTGTGTATACTTACCTTCCGATCGGAGTCGCGGCTCGTTTGTAGATAAGAATGTCAGAAATACGACAATCATAACATCTACTCCAACATAGACAGAGAGCCACCCGTAGCCGGGTCCTGTCCACCAGGATAGTGAAACCTTCGGTTCTGAATATAAAACGGATCCCTACCGCAATGTCATTATCACTGATCTCAATAGCAGAAATAGCACATAAACTGGACTCAAAGACATGCATGAGCAAATTGCAGTCCGGAACAAGGAAGCGAACGAGCCCATCATTGGTATACAGCAATTTTCTGCAATACACTGAAGTTGTGACCATCGGTACTTATTAGCGTCAATGCAATTTGACGGCCTACTTATAGAAAAGATCTTTTTTTAAAAATCCATTAGACTTGAACGGCCCAAATTCAATTGTCTTACCAGTTTCAGAGATTGCTAGGACAACCTACACCACAGGAATTAAGCAGGATCAAAACTCTTTAGATGTGTAAAGTTTTACCCATATGAATGGTACGACGATGTTCCTGTCGCTGACTGAGCGGATGCAAGCAAATAAGGACACGACCTGGGAATCGATGGATGAAGAAGTCTTGTGTGAGCAGTGCAACCAGGATCTGGATGATGTCAGCACTCGTTCCAAGCACAGAATATATATCGCACCATCATGAGTTCCTGTAAGTAAGACTTGTTGGTAGACCTTCCAAAGAAGTGGCGAATGGAACTTACGGCAATGTCTCCGGGGAAATAGTCGAGCGAAGACATGGGACACTAGAGCAGTGACTCACAGGGATGTGTGAAATATTGAAGATGTGTTCAACAGACCACCCATGACATACTTGTATCCTATGTGAGACACACTATGAACGCGATAATAAGATTGCGTATGTCAAGAAACGATAAAGTTTCGTGAGGTGTGTTGAGTGCCCTACCGCAAAGTACCAGGGTCGTTGTTAACCGAGGAAATACAGTACTATATCATGTAACTGCTACCTGCAAAGAAAAGTACATGATCATGCTGGATTCTTCATAACTTGGCTTTGTTCGCAAATCATCGTTCAGTTGACTGACACGGAGGCACGATAAAGCGACAGAGGAGCACGAGAGATATGGAACCTACTGGACATCGTATAATGATCCACTCGAGTCAAGAGCGCACCCTGTCTCATCATTGCAGTACACTCCAGAATGAATGGCACTCACGCGACACCTTAAAATGTGATCGTCATGATTACAGAGAAGTACAATGAACCGTGCGGCGCGACAGGTGAGTTGGTGGACATGGCAGGTATCGACTCGGTTTGGTCCAGTTGGTGGGAACGATAAACAATGTGGAAAGTGAGAACAAAACCGTAGAGTTTGTACGTGGCCAAGGCGTTGACCAATAATGGGAGTCATGGCAATGTTCACTTCAAGTGGCATGGGATTGGGCACACGGCAACTTGATCTGCACGCAGACATCCATCGTCAAGTCGAATATCAGTTCTATATCAACACATTTCGATTGTCCATAGTGCATGATGTACCACATGCACATCTTGTTGTCAGGGTCTGAAGAGCGACGGCACAACGAGATGAACGGCAAACATTCACACTCGCCTTGACCCCATTGTGCTAGCCCTCAGCTCGGCACTCAAGCATACGATCAAACTCCTTGTCCAGCTATCCATCGCCCTCTCCTAGAACGACCGCAACTTCACGTACAAATTACTGAACGGCGACGTCAGTCATTCCATGGCCGCGTTCTGACTTGAATCCAAACAAAGATTAACGTTGCCATCAGGCCTCTGATATGCAAAGACATTGCTTCCAGTTCCTGTTCATGACAGGTGGACCGACTTGCGGATGATGCCACTTCCCGAGAGTCATAGGGAGCCTTCACATCAACCGCGAGTTCGAAATTCTGAGGATAACACGCAAGACGAGCACTGGCATGCATCACCCGCACGTAGGGTCACAAGTACCACATAGACCGTCGATGTTCCCTGCTATCTGGGTTCTTGAAATAAATAATGCACCATACCGTTCATATATCCCTCGCCGACCGTCTTTCATTGTGCCAATGCAATCGTACATTAAATGAGATTCGACACACAGTATTAGACTCTCGGACGTATATACCATATACCCAAATCTGATCTGCCTTTTTACATTGCCCTTTTCTACGGTAGCCTCACCATCGCGCTGTCGCTGATGCCGCTTCAAAAGATGATGGCCTGCCGATATCTTGCGGGAGATCACGACGACCACTCTTTGAGAATATTAGCCACCCCCGATTCCAGGGAGGGCAGGTGCGACAAATGTCCGTTCTCTGAAGTGCATATCCCGCCACACCCAGGGCCCGTGAAGAGTCATGCGCTCGGTGTTCTCAATGATATTGCAGCGGGTGTGGAGGAGATGGTTGGCTGGGTTGATTACCACATTCGGCAGCCGGCAGCATTTTGCACTACTGTCGGACTGCGTTCACCTTCATAGACCCTCGCAAGTCATCCTTCGTGCCTTCAATACTAGCACCTGAACGAGTCGCTATCCGCGTCTCGAGTCAACCAAACGGTAGGGAACACACTGCACACGAAGACTGACGCGATGGAATCCGCTGTTGAACACCCAACAACCACCTGGGAAGCTATGCCAGACGGAAACGTGTTCTATCGACGCTTACAGCTCTACTCTATACCAGGGAAAATCCCCAGCTTGAGTGACTTTGTCATCGCTGGATGTCGAAACGGTGGACCCATTGGTACGTACGCAGCGCTGTTATGCGAGCGACAGTCGTACGACCTGCGCACACACGTTGACATCGCCCCGTTTCTGCTGTCATATAGCACTCATGCCTGATACATCCAAGATAATCACAATCGGTCGCACCGGTCCTGCTTTCTCAAGGTCTCAAATTCAAGTGTTTTCTTCCGCGGGAGAAGGGTTGCTGTTACTCAATGTAAGTTGTTCCTATACCTTGAGCAACGATAGTTGACGAGCTAGTGGACAGTGGGATCAGGGGAGAATCATCCGGTTTGGATGGACGACCGACGAACGGTTGGCTGTACTCAACGAAGAGGGTGTTTATCGATTATACGACCTCCAAGGCGAATATCAACAACACTCGCTTGGTTCAGAGGCTGCAGAAATCGGCATAATAGACGCCCGAATCCATGAGAATGGACTAGTGGCTTTGACAGGCTCATTAATGCTCCTGGAGATCAAGGACTGGGGAGGCAGCAAGCCACTCACGTTGGGGAATCCTGGTGTGTGTGCGGTGATGTGTTCGTGTGGGTTTGATGCGAGAGTGCTGAAACGACCGGATGAGTAGGATTGTCCGAGCCACCGCATGCGTGGGCTGCCATCCCACCCGATCAGAATGTCTCGCGACATGTCGAAGTATTGCTATCGGTGGAGACGACGATTCTGGTCGTTGATAACCTGGAGAGCATCGACCAACGTGTAGCGCGTGGGCCGTTCTCAAAGGTGTCTCCCTCGCCCAATGGCAAGTTGTTGGCGCTCTTAAACTATAATGGTCTTTTATGGGTCGTCTCGACCGACTTTCAACGCAGCCTCGCAGAGTTTGATTCTCAGAAAGCTGGGGCGGATGGCCCGGTTCACCAAGTTGAATGGTGCGGGAACGATGCCATTCTTGTCACATGGAACAATCTTGCACTCTTGGTTGGGCCATCTGGCGACAGTCTGCGGTACGTGATCGTGTGGATTGACATTCTCGTGAGGAAACCATGCAATGTCGTAGGTATTCCTACTCTGGGGCAACGTTTGCGGTCACAGAGCTCGACGGCGTGCGCGTCATTGACCAGGAAGTCACCGATTTCATACAGAAAGTGCCTGGTAGGGATGAGCGTTCAATTGGACGAAGTGCCAATGGGGCTGATCCCATCGCTAGCATCGTCGATGTCGGTCTTCCGACCTGGTTCGACCTCTCCGTCTGCGATACTGTTTGACGCATGGGAAAGCTTCTCTCGGCGTTCGTCCAAGGCAGATGAGAGCATCCGAAGTATTCGTCCCGAACTTGCGGCAGCTGTCAACGAATGTATCGATGCTGCAGGTCATGAATGGGAACCATACTGGCAACGTCGGCTTCTCAGTGTCAGTCCCCGTAGTGACCTTGGATTTTTCCTCTCTGACGCGCAGTGAAATGTCAAGGCAGCCAAGTTTGGTTGGGGATTCTTAGATCTCTTCAACCCTGGCGATTTCGTTGCGATGGGGCAGGCCCTGAAGGTTTTGAACTCGGTCAGGTATTACGAGATAGGAATACCGTTGACCTATTGCCAGTAAGCAAGAAAGATGCCCCATTTTTTTGCCATCTCGCTGATGGGCCGTACGTGCGAAGGTATCAATATGTGTCTCCAATGCATCTCATCACCCGACTGACATCGAGGAACCTACACCTCCTCTCCCTTCGAATTTCCTCGTACCTCTCACTCAAGGCGGACATCGTGTTGAAGCATTGGGCCAGTGCCAAGATTGCTCGTTCCAAATCGTCAGCCTCGGATGTCGAGGATACAGAACTGTGTCGGATGATCGTCGACAAGTTTGAGAAGCTGGGAGATGGCGCAGTGAGCTACGCCGACATTGCACGGCGTGCATGGGAAGTCGGTAGGGTGGGTCTAGCGACCAAGGTATGCACATGGATCATTTTTCCCCTCTGTTATCTTGCGAACGCTGAACTTGCCCCAAGCTTCTCGACCATGAGACACGAGCTTCGGATCAGGTACCGCTCTTGTTGACGATGAAGGAAGACAAACTGGCGCTGTTGAAGGCAGTGGACAGTGGAGACACCGAACTCGGTGAGAGTCTGTTTGTATCGTCGGTGGCGAATGGACTTCTTGAGCATTTTAGTGTATCATGTTCTGTTGCATCTGCACAAGCGGCTCTCTCTCGGCTCCTTCTTCCGTTTAATCGAAGATGGAGGAGAATATCTCGTACCCGCTAGCAGGCTTCTCCAGGTGTATGCTCGGGAACAAAATAGGGAAATGCTACGCGATTTCTACTACAGTGATGACAGGAGGGTGGAAAGTGCAGTGCTAGCGCTGGACGAAGCGAGCCAAATGACGGTGCGTAGCTACAGCGCTTGTTAAACCCCGTTCATTTTCGTAATCGCGCAAGGTATAGGATCAAGCAGGAGCTATTACTTCTGTCAGAGCAGCGGAAAAGTTCTTTTCCGAGGACAAGGATCGTGGCTTTGAAGCCAAGGTACTTTTCCCCCCAAGGATTGCGGAAATACGTGAAGAGGGCGCTGATTTTTCGGAATGCAGATGATGGACGAAAGTGCACGATTGCTTGCGGTGCAACAACAACTCGAAAAGGACTCAGATGGCAGGGTCAAGTTCTTTAAACAGAGCGTCTCTGAGACGATACGTACTTGTATTATGAACGGGATGAGCAAGAAAGCAGACAAGGTCAAGAGTGAGTTCAAGGTTCCTGACAAACGGTGAGTGGTTCCTTCGCGGTATTGGACGTCGTTCAGATTGGAATATCGACCTCAAATCCACCTCTTTTTTTTTTTCGTCAACACAGATTTTGGTATATCAAACTGCATGCGTTGACAGCCCTCAGGAACTTTGACGGACTTGACACGTTTGCGCGATCGAGACGGAGTCCGATTGGATATGAGCCGTTCGTTCGACACCTTGTCACGGCTGGCCATCTCAAAGAGGCTGCGCGCTACGTCATCCGATGCGATGCTCCCAAGCGGGTGGAGTTGTATGTACTCTGCGAGGACTGGCGTGCGGCTGGGAGAGAATGCAAGGAGCGAGGAGACAAGAAAGGACTGGAGTATGTTCCTTGACTGTGTGATAACCAGTCGTTACTGATGGCATTTTTTAAAAAACAGAGCGCTGAAGAATCAGTGTCCAAACTCGTTGATCGCACGAGAACTGGATGCCCTAAGTGCCTCAATGAAGTGAGGGTAATGTCACGACGCGTCTGCGCCCCGTCTTTTTTATTCCGTTTCTTGCAACCCCTCTGGTTTAGTGATGACCAAGTTTGAATGATAAAAAGGTTGTGCATTTGCCTCTAGTTTATCAGGCCCATCCAATCCGATAGTATATATACTCTACATCATCGTTTGCGCGGCTCCTCTCAGACCTCCTATCTTCATAAGTTTCACAAAAAATGGATTCTTTCGAGAGAATGGTAAGTTCTCGGCGTGACCCTTCCGAGTCATGATCTTTGGAACCAAACGCCTCTTCAACTGTACTGGACTCGAGCACATGCGTTGACCGGAGGGGGATGACGAGGTGAAAGATAGGATCCCCGTTCGAGCCATCGGGGTATGAGAGTAGGGACGTGAGGCAATCACGTATCCAAATGGCATGCTGGGCTTCGTAGACAATATCAGCACCGAAAATGATATCGAACGGGGTCGACAAAACGTCAGGTATGAGTCGCATCTCAGTCATCGATGCAAAAGAGGACCAGTCAAGAGGGTGACTGAGCACGGTGATCGCTGCACGGGGGTGACGGTCGGGGGCATTTTCGTCGAGAATGGTAGTTGGGAAATTGGCGGCGATATTAGACCGGAGGTTAGTTAGTGCGGCGGGGTAAAAGTCAGTGAGGACGACGACTGCTAATGGGTGATTCGGATTCGGGTTTGAGTTCTTGCAGGGAGGCAATGACACCTCCAAGAGTTTTGCCACTGTCAAACCGACCAACCCAGTACCTGCACCGAGCTCGAGGATGCGAAGAGGATGTCCGCTAACACGATCGCTCAGTGGTAGATTGTTGCCGTTGGCCATGTCGAGACCGCTATTACTCGCAGGCGAAGGCCACCGTGCGTCAGTCACGCACTCCAGACCAAACCGGCCGGGACGTTCTGCGATCATCTCCGCAAGTACACACGCTCCTCCCCATGTCTGTGCCCCAACACTCGCGTAATCACGATTGTCGAGGGGGAGGTCCGTCAAATCGACATGAACCATCCGAGTGATGACAAGCTCGTCAGGACAAATACCATTGACCATGGACATTAACGAGGGGGACTCGAAAGAGAATCGGCGGTGAAGTTTGGGTGCAGCAGCGACACCTGCACAGGTCGCGAGAAGAGAGGCTGCTTGTTGAATAAGGGTGTCGGTGTCGGTGTCGGTGGGGAGATCGGGATTGGTCGACAAAGGGGGGGAATGGACGCCAGTGTCAGCATGGATGGGACTAGGAACGGGTGTCAGTGATAGAGAACGTTCTTGCCGAGCGTTGAGATCGGCGATGAGTACTGTGAGCCAGCGAATTGCATAGGCGCATTCGAACGCGTCAAGCCAGACCTCGTGGACGGTGTCGCCGTCGTCATCGGGTGAGTTTCTCTCGTACAGTTCTCGTCGTCGTCTGCGAGAGCCGCGCACCTGGGGTCGATAGAGCGAGCGGAGGTATTGGAGAGAGTCGAAGAGCTGTGTGGACGTCAAGGTGGCGATCTTGGCGATGGGCGGAAGGCGCAGCGTGGGTGGTTGGACCGTCTCTCTCTCTTCGATCATGGAGGTCACGATGAACTTGTCGGGCCAATCATCCACATCGTCCTTTGGTACTCCTCATGCATCACAATCCCAGTCTTCTACGGTATCCGCCTTCTCCAGTCTTGCCTCGATTCCAGGACCATCATCCGGTTTCCATTCGGCCTCGTCGTCCTTTCCGAACCTATCTCAGGAGACGACCGGCGCTTCTGCTACCACTGGCTCGACCCTCGTGGACCCAAATTCGCCAGAGTTGTTCAAGCAGAACATACAGATTGCCATGGAACAGGTCGCTCGGGTGAACACGCTCGCACGGAGCGCGCTGAATGGCATGTATGTTCTGGCCCCATGTCCAATTCGCGCACACGTCCACATACCCTCTTTCTGACGCTCGTTATCTGCAATTTGAGCAGACAGAACGCCTACCAGGCAGACGTCAACCCAGCGCAAACACAAGGTCAGCACCGTGCCCCCCTCCTAACGACATTGTACTCATACAAGCATTTCCCTTCAGCGGACTTGACGGCGCTCGACCAAGCGATGGACGCCCTAGCCAATGTGCTCAGACAGTCTGGCGTCGGCGCTTACCCGTTCCCTGCGCCCGAGGACAGCGCACGGAACGCGTCGAGTCCGCCGACCGAGCAGCAGCTCATCTCGGACACGGCCCGCGGCGTTCACCAGTTGTATGAAGTGTTCAAACGGATGCAAGAGAGCAGTGTGGTGGTTGCCAATATCTTGGCCGCTCCAGACAGCCTGGGACGACCAAAGACGCAGTGATCGCCGAGGTGAGGAGTATACGGCGCCCAGGGTTGGTAACCATCTCTATGCACATTTTCGTTCGAAGCATGCGATCGAGGTTCGGGAACTGCTGGTGTCGATAGTTTTTTTGCCTCGTACCAGGGGGATAAGCAAGGCGCTCTCGTCTCTGGCTCGGAACGACGCCTGCCAGAACTCAATGTGCTTTGCTACACGACTCCGATATGTGGATGTATTCGGACAAAATACAATACACTTTTGTCCGTACGCCGAGACCCATTTCAATGAGTATCGGCACGTACTGGTAACACCCGGGACTAGTTCAAGCTTGCTGAGTCGAATTGACATATATGGTGCCAGAGACACACAGAACCTGTGAGAATGATCAGGGACCTCTGACCATCGTGGTCACATGCAAGGACTTGACCTCGGAGGGGTAGAGGTTCGTGCAGGCTTGGTTCACGTTCGGGTTATTCTGGAAGAGAGTCTTCTGCGGAATCTTGAACGCATCCGTAATGAAAATACAGGTATCTCCAGACTGCACAACATAGGTGGTATTGCAATCTCGGTGGGTGAGACCCAGACAGATGACCTATACAGGATTCGGAGTCAGTTCTGACGTACGATGGGTCACGGAGAGGGATGCCTCACCTCGCCAACTTGGAGGTTGTCACAACCCGGATCAATGATCCCGGTGTTCACAGTTGCGAGCTGATAACTATGGGTGATTCAAAGCATGCGGTGAGTCGCGGACGGTAGTGGTGCCGACACTTCGTAGACTCACGTGGAGACATTGTACTTGGCAGATATGCCGTTGCAAGTGTCGCCAGGAGCAATGGTGGCATTGCGATCGCACTTGGCGGGAAGAGCAGCTTGTGTACAGCGAGATGAGGAACACCAAGACCAGGAGCACAACGCTGTGGCAGCAACCCACCGTGGACGATCGCAGCAGGGAACGCAAGGAAGGCGAGGAGACGAAGCATGTCGACACGAGAGGCGAGTCTGTGAAGGGAACGGGGACTGAGGACGAACGTCCTTTCCTCTGGCCTTTAAACCTTCAGGGAAGGGTTTCACGTCCTCATCTTACAGTTATTTCTGCGATGGTGGTCATGAAACTCGAACGAAGCTGAAACTCGGCGAGTGTCATTGCAACGCTACTCACGATTGTCGCCGAACGCTGGACAGCACAGCAGCGCCTGCATAGAGTGCATGGAGGAGGTGTGTGTGCTGCTGGATAGCGATCATGCGAAAGACCTGCATGCAAAGCAGCAGCAGTGTGACAGTGGCACGTCACAATGCATCTGTCACAAACGCCACTCTCCCCAGCAGTGATGCAGCGCGTCGATATGGCGTCCTACAACTGCATGCCATGAAGTATCCCAAAGTTGCGGGTGGGTAGACACGTCCACCACATCGCAGCCCTCAGTGACGACGAGTTCCAGGTTACGAGCTCATCCAACAAGTCGGCGGGGGTGCCTTCTCCTGGTAAAGATCGCGCCCCTTTGCCTCCTTTGTGGCTCTCACGATCATACACATTCCAGCGTGTTTCGAGCCGTGCATATTGACCACCATCGGGTGGCAGCATGCAAACTCGTCTACATTACCGATGAAACGACCGACAAGGAACGCAAAACCATAGATAAGGAAATGAAAATCCACGCCGCGTTGAAACATCACAACGTCCTCGAATTCATCAGTGCCGTCGTCGTCGAGCCCAAGTATAAGCACCACTATGTACCAGGCATCTACATGCTCCTTGAATTCGCCGCTGGAGGCGACCTGTTTGACAAGATCGGTGGGTGATATCAAGCCCGCCGTCGTGCCACCGTGTTCAAGCTCGCGACAGCCCCAGATGTCGGTACGGGCGAGGATGTGGCGCATCTGTACTTCAAACAATTGATAGAAGGAATGGCATGTCCTCTCATTCCTGTCTCCGATCGCGTCGCTCGCTCAACATGGTGCAGGAGTTTATTCATGGCCAGGGCGTGTGTCACAGAGATCTCAAGCCCGAAAATCTACTCTTGGATGCTGCTGGAACGCTCAAGATATCTGACTTTGGTCTTTCTGCGGTCTATAAACAAAAGGAGTCCGGAAAGACGCGTCTTTTGAGCGAGCGTTGTGGCAGTTTACCCTACATTGCGCCAGAGGTGAGTGGCCATGTTATTTTCTTTGACAACACTGCTCATCGGAAATAAAAGCTGAATTATGGAGCACCCTATCAAGCTGAGCCTATAGATATATGGGGCATGGGTGTCATTCTGTTCACGCTTCTTGCTGGGAGTACGTGGCATGCATCGGCTGTTGGGGTGGTTTTGACTCTTTGCCTAGATACTCCTTGGGATCAGCCAACCGATCGCAGCCCGGACTTTTGCAAATATCTTTCTGGAGATATATTTAATATTGAACCCTGGTCCAAATTTAGCGCCAATGCCCTCTGTACGTTGATTCTCCCCTTTCTATGACACCGACCAGACTCTTTGTAAAGCTCTGATCTGCGGTATGCTCGCCCTGGAGCCCGAAAAACGCATGACTATTCCTGAAATCCAAGGGCATCCTTGGTGTACAAGGTGTGTAGCAACGCGACAGGGGTGCATTGCCGTTCATCCTCGATAGACCGAGCCAGCTTGCCACACAAGGTCCACGTGCACTGGCCGAACAACTCACCCAGTCCTTGCGCGACAACGGTGATCTCACATACGCTGACCCTGGCCTTTCAGGCGCTACGTAAGCGTCGATTTGCTGCTCTGACCGACAGACCTCGGTTGACCCGAAAGCTTGCTAATTCCTCTAAAGTCCGAAAGACGCAGACGACACCATATCTACTGCTCGATCCCAATTCACACAGTCTCTCCTCTTGTTCGTAAGTTCTTGTTTTCTTGATCTCTCTTTCTCATGCGCAACCGCATATGAAAAAATCACCCAGTCGCAAACTCAAAATGGCCGACGCTACACCCCACACCTGACCCGTTTCTACACCTCAATCGGACCAGGCATCCTCGTTGACCTCGTCAAAGAAAGCCTAGACGCGCTCGAGGTCAAATACAAGGACGCCTCCATCATCCCAGGATCGAAAGCAGTCCATCGACTTAGAGTGGGCGGGTATGACAAGCGCAAGATCATGTTCAAGGGGTGGATCGAGCTTGAGGCGTTTAGTCGGATGCAGCACGTGTCGGGGGCATTTTGCGTGATGCAGCGGGACGTGGTACGTTTTCGTGTTTAGTTGTCGTTTGTTTTTACTGTCAGGGTTTTAGGATCAAGATTTTTGATTCTCCTTTCTTTTTGCCTTGAGTAGGGGAATCCGATCTCTTGGAGGCAGCTTTGGAAGTCGTTGATTCTTTCATCGGCGGTGTCCCCTCACGTCCTGCGAAAGTGAAGGGTTAACGATGATGGTGTACAAGTACATGACCGACCCGATCTGTGATGAGGATTATTAGCGATACTCTAGACGAGACAGTTGTACGTCGAACGACGCCATTCAAGATTTCCGTTGGCGAGAGTGCAGATAACAAGAACAGTCGCTCTGAAACCAACCGCAGACACGCCATGATCCATAGTTCTAATTGGATGCTCGTGAATTACAACGACACCGGAATTACATGATACATTGAACGTAGATGATAAAAAGACGTCAAGCCAGGAACAAAACAAAACATCACACTTCTTGGCTGGCATCCTCCTTCTTTCCTTTGCTGTGACAGATATCAGGCATACATACGACCGAGTAGAACAAGCCAACACACACCTTGCTTTGCTAGGTAGGAGCTCCGGGTTGATAAAGGGTACAACACCACCCTGGGATATGACCACATCACCGAGGAGTTTGTTCAGTCTGCCATAGATGCTGAGCAAAATTCCTCATAAAGAGACCCGAAAACTCACTCCTCATCATTTCGAATTGCAAGCTGAAGGTGGCGAGGGACAATACGTTGTTTCTGTACGACATTGAGTGTCATAAGGGAACATCGATATCCTGCGATGCATACCTTGTTATCACGGGCGGCATTTCCAGCAAGCTCAAGAATCTCAGCAGCAAGGTACTCCAAGACCGCAGCAAGATACACTAACAATATGTATAAACCAGACGGATGAATTACGGAACTAATTTCATACCTGGAGCACCGGCACCCACACGTTGTGCGTAGTTACCCTTTTTCAGCAGACGATGTACACGACCGACTGGGAATTGAAGGCCGGCCTTGGCAGAACGGGATTGCGCCTTGCCCTCAGCACCGGCCTTTCCACCAGACTTTCCGGCTTTTCCTGTTGATCCCACGGGATTAGGAAACGCTCAGAGAGACCTACAGCATGACCTGCACACCTTTTCCAGACTAAAAGATGCCTATGTGAGATACATTTATCGCAGCAAAGAAAAGTCTTGACGAACCATGTTCGAGTTGTATAAAGATACAAAAGCAAATGGTAAAGCGTGGGTGGTGGTGGTAAGAGGTCAAGAGAGGTGAATCAACAAAGTGCGCGCATTTCGCGTCATATATATAATGGTCACGTGACATATACCGTACCAGTATATTTCCTAATTTGGAAGTGATACTCTCCTAATATGTCCAGTCAAACTGCGTCCATCCACGAGTCCAGCAGAGAGTCTTCAAATGTCTATAAATGTATTGTTGTCTGAGACTATAAGGCTGCACACGACTGTCACGCTGGAGAAACCCTGCAAGAAAATGAAGCTCACTACCTCCTTCTTCTTGCAGTCCTCCCATGACACACGAGAGCTTCACGTTTCGTCACCATACTGGACCGCGCAGAGCCGGTGGCGTATGTTCAGTGGATCCTGCCGTAGTACGCGATTGTTTCCTTGAACTACCAAATCCACCGAAGAACGGTGCTCATGATGCTCTCATTCTAAATGAATGAATTATACCTTGGCGAGTTTCACGGACACCACGGAATCCATGTGCTGCTCCATGTACAATACAAGATATATGTTGACTCGGACTTGCTGACGAGGCCATTCTAAAAGACCATGCTCCAACAACAGGAAGATATATATTTGCTCCGTCTCACTTTTATATTACCTGTAGCATCCCCGCTGTAGTATTCCATTTATCTGGCTCAAGTGCATCAACCCCTTCGAAAATTGCGATCCCATTTCTGACTAGGACAAAGATAGTAGGCACGCCTCCTTCGCTGGCACCCATGTAGTTTCGTCTCTGTAAATCAGTTGACACAACCTGTACGGTCGACTCCTTGGTACATCACCGTCATCGCTACACGCTTGCGGATTATGATCTCTGTACACATCGCCTTGATCCAATTCGCCGAAACCTGTCCTGAGAAGCATTCTCTTGACTGAGTACGACCAGACTATGGTGACCACCCGGAGCTGAATAAACCTGAATATTTTGATGTGGAAAAAAAGGGATGGGTCATATCTTTGGTTACCAATAGTATGAGGTATTCTAACCCTATACTGGACGGTGGTGCAAGACAGTCATACGGACCTTGAGCCAAGGCGATCCCAACTGTGGTGGGTAAAAATGATAGATGATCCTGCGCAGCACAAATTCATGGGTGCTCGGATCTGGAACGAAAGATGGAGGCAGATGTAAATAAATTACTGAACCAGTACGAAAGTTGTACAATCTTGGCTCGTATCCTATGAAGTATACCAAATATGCATGTGGTCGGGTGAGCCAAGTGAAATCGATTTGTTCTTCTGGACAAAAGCTCTGCAAAGTATGCGCCCTCTTTCAACTAGACCATGTCGAGCTGAAGCACTTAATGACACGTGACGCGTTCAAGCTCATTACCCAAATTGGTGATGACATCCTTGATCCTGAAATGGCCCATCCGGTCAGGCTTTTGCTCAGGCATGGCACGCCATTCGCTCGGTGGAGTTCCTTGTCGTCAAGCAGTATCGACAAAGAGGCGGTTAATGTCGATACCCCTCTACCGTTGTTGCAGCGGCCATTGGGCGTCAAGGACCAGCCAGTAGCACATAACAAGTCGTGGGACGATACACGGAAGGAGTTGATGGACCCGGAAACTCGTCTTCAGCAGCGACAGCACCTGTAAGTCGCCTTTTGTACGGTTCTTACTCATGTTCACTCCTCCCAGAATAAATGAAGTCGGCAAAGGCTACTTTACAGATTTGAATGCTACCCGGAGGCACGGAGGCAAGACATGGACAGCACCCAATGTCATGGTCAGGGAGGATGTGAGTGACGTACTGCACCTTTCATGCGATCTGCTGAGGAGCTTTTGTAGAAAGCATTATATTTTCCAAACATTTCCGGTTCTCGATTAGACACCCGGGCTCAGACACATACAACCGACATTTGTCACGGACGCGTGTCCGTAATTGCCATGCTATCTACCAGGATGTCAGAGGTGCCTACTGGTATTTTATAACCGCGATGTGATGACTGATAAAGACCAGGTGCACGTCAATGGATTCGTCTCACCGACGAATATGCGACATCTGTCGAACCCGCTATACCGATATGTCCAGGTCAACCTGCAGGAAAATCTTCTCAAGTCGTGGGTTGTATCTTTGTTCTTGTCTTCCATTGCGAAGGCAGTGCCCAAGGAGTTGCATTCCACATATCTGGTGTCCAATCAAAACGTAGAATTCGTGCGCGAGCCTCTGGGTATGACGAACAAACACGTCGGATATGTATATCTGGTGGACGAGAATCTCAAGGTTCGGTGGGCCGGATGTGCGGATGCCAAAGCAGAGGAAACAGACGCACTGGAGATTTGCACAGGTGTTCTACTGAGCCGACTCGAGAAGGCTACACCAGCTTAGCTACTTCCATACTATAATTGTTTGTCCGTGTTGGCTACGTGTCGCCAACAAATTACGCCCCACCCTTCTCATTTACAGACAACGAGTCCGATGTCCTCCCCTACGCAGCAGCTGCCTCCAGGCTGGGCTACAGAATGGTACAGTCCCACGCACCCACTCATCCGTATCCTACTTATTAAATTTTTGCAGGGATCCAGACCACCAGCGATATCTTTTCATCGGTCAGCTTTCTTTCCCTTTGTTTGCACCAAATCCTAATCTTTTGCAGAGACTGCGACCGGCAGGTCTCAGTGGGAACCCCCCACTTTGATCCCAACTGCGCCAATAGATGCACATGGACCCTCTGTCTCCCCTCCTCCAATCCATTCGCACGCCAAGCGTCGCCAGTACGCGGCCGGCCAAACACAAGCTTACTACGGCGCGGGTGACACTCTCTCCGAGCCCGCCTACGGTGCTGTCGGGGTCCAGCAGCAGCAACAGCCAGCGCCTAGTACCCAGCTCTTCACCCCTGGGCTAGCGGCCGAGCAAGGTTTCGCTGGACAACAGCAACAACCACAATATTCGCAAGAACCTCAATACATCAATGCCTCCGGATTCGGACAGGAGCCCGTTTACTACCCCCCAACGGCACCCGTTAATCAGCTGGCGGATCAATTTGGTCAGATGGGCGTGGGTCAGAAACCACTGCAGCTCTACACGACAAATCTGCTGACATCTCCACCCGACCCCCGCGAGTTGAGTCGTCCGCTTCCCGAGATTCGGTTGCCGCCCAATTCGTGCATCACTACGTCCCCATATGCGAACGCCCACCACAGCTACCAGCGGTGTACCTTGAACACCATTCCCACAACATCTTCTCTCCTCAGCAAGTCGAAGATACCGCTTGCGCTCGTGATCACTCCTTACCGCACAGTGAGAGAGGGTGACCAACCTGTACCACTTGTCTCGGACACGGTGATCGCGCGCTGCAGACGTTGCAGGACATATATTAACCCATACGTTCAATTTATTGATGGTGGAAACCGGTATGTTCCTTGCGTTCTCATCTTTCAAGGTTTGGTTCCATTGTTCCATTTGTTAAGTTGGCGGTGCTGTATGTGCAACATGTCGAATGAGGTGCCTCAGCTCTTTGATTGGGATCAAGCTCGGAATCAGCCCGCTGACCGATGGTCCCGTGATGAGTTGAATCATTCTACTGTGGAGTTTGTTGCTCCGACAGAGTACATGGTTCGGCCACCTCAGCCTGCAGTCTACGTCTTCCTCATTGATGTTAGCCACGCTGCCGTCCAGTCAGGTAAGGGGTCACATTCCGTGAATCGAGGTCTTTGATGTAATTTGTGTTCAGGTATGGTCGCTACCGCGACGCGTACGATCTTGGAAAACCTGGACCGTATACCTAACGAGGACGATCGCACCAAGGTGGCGTTGGTTGCATTTGATACGTCGTTGTATTTCTTCTCTGTGCCTGTGAGTCTTTGACGAGCGTGTCGATCATAGGTCTCATTTTAATTTAATCCCAGCCTGGCACCACTGATTCCTCTATGCTGGTCGTTTCTGATGTCGAGGACGTCTTTTTACCCAAACCTACTGACCTCCTCGTCAACCTATCAGAAGCAAAAGTGTCCCTAGAATCTCTCCTTGGAAGAATCAATGATATGTTCCAGGATAATCACACCGTTGGTAGTGCACTTGGTCCTGCCCTCCAAGCAGGTTTCAAGCTGATGGTATGCATATTTATTTCCTCAGGTTTTTGTTCTTCTGATGGCATTGTAGTCTCCAATTGGCGGAAAAATCGTAGTCCTATCTGCTTCGCTACCTAGCATTGGTGCTGGTGCTCTCAAAAACCGAGAAGATCCCAAGATTCTTGGTACTTCGAAGGTGTGATTTGTGGGTCCATCGAGCGTCGGGAATTCTCATCCCTAGCAAGGAATCTACATTACTTCAAGCAGCGTCACCATTCTACAAGACGTTTGCTATTGAATGCTCGCGTGCGCAAGTTTCCGTGGATATGTTCCTCTTCAGCTCAGCATATCAAGATGTCGCTAGTCTTGGTAAGAACTTCTACCATAAAGCGAATCATCTTTAAACCTACCTGTGTTGCAGCATGTCTTCCTCATTATACCTCTGGCCAGACATTCTTTTATCCTGCATTCAATGCGTCACGCACTGAGGACGCCATTAAGTTTGCCCATGAGTTCGGTGAGGTACTTGCGATGCCGATCATGCTCGAGGCTGTCATGCGTGTCCGTGCTTCAAAGGGTAAACTAAATTCACGTTCATTCCCTGGCATAATTCATGTCTTTGATTCTAGGTTTACGGATGGCATCGTTCCATGGAAACTTTTTTGTCAGATCTACGGATCTTCTCGCGATGCCAGCTGTGCCCACCGATCAATCGTATGCCATTGAAGTCCAGATTGAAGACACTATTACCGCTCCGTTTGTTGTTCTCCAGACTGCCGTTCTTCATACGACGTGCTATGGCGAGCGGCGTATTCGTGTCATCACGCTCGCACTCCCGACTACAAGCAGTCTTTCGGAAGTGTTTGCGTCCGCAGATCAAGTGGCTATCGTGACACTGTTGGCAAACAAGGCAGTGGAGCGATCTCTCACACACAAGCTGGAAGACAGCAGAGATGCGATCATGCAACGCATGGTGGACATTCTTTCATCATACAAGAGTAGCATGACGGCTGCTGGTTCAGGTGCCAGTGCACAACTGGCCATTTCCGACAACCTGAAGATGCTTCCTGTATTGGTCCTTGGACTCTTGAAGAATGTAGCAATTCCATTGGTTTTGTACGGTTATGATCGTGACGCTGATACGTGATGCTGGTGTTTGGTCAGGTCGGTATCCGTCAAAGCGCACAGATTCCTCCCGACCTTAGGGCATATGCTCAAGCACTGCTTACTTCGTTGCCATCGCAAACGCTCGTTCCTTACATCCATCCCACATTTTATTCGTTACATAACATGCCCCCTGAGGTGCGTTCGTGTCACGCCCCCCAACTTCTACTGACTTGTCTTACAGGTGGGGACTGTTGGGGAGAACGGTATCATCATGCCAACACCCCTGCCCTTGACCTCGGAACGCTTGGAACGACATGGTCTCTTCCTCATAGAGGATGGCCAGACGATCTTCCTGTGGGTCGGCCGGGATGCGGTGCCGCAGCTCGTGTTGGACGTGTTTGGCCTCCCCAATTACGAAGTCTTGCGTGGTGGCAAGGTGAGTGGCATGCCACGTTCGCAGGCTCATCCGACTTCAGGTCACGTATACTCACCCATCCACACAATTTACTTCTCTTGCAGATGACGCTCCCGGTCCTGGACAATCCGTTCTCGCAACGCGTCAATGCCATCATCCAAAAGACACGTGAGCTGCGCAGAGGGGTGTACTATCCCCATCTGTACGTTGTCAAAGAGGACGGCGAGCCTCCATTGCGACTGTGGGCGCTCAGCTGTCTCGTTCAAGATCGTGCAGATGTGTTGCCGAGTTATCAGCAGTTTATCAACCAACTCAAGGACAAGGTCAACGGAGCCAATAACTACTGAGGGGCATTGAGACGGAAGGGAGCTGGTAATTGGTGTTGTTCTCTGACATTCCTTTTCTTTCGTTTGTTTATTTTTTGGCTTTAACGGCAAGAAGGCGTAATTCAGATCGTTCTCGACGAGTGAACGTTTGAATGTTGAATAATCGGCATTATTTGTCCAAGATTGAGCATGGCACTAGTCTTTGTAGAGCTCTTCGACACCGACACCAATGCGTTGTCGTTGAGCAAGCGGTGTGGTGAGTTCCAGCGAGACCAGGAGGTCTGGGGGGATGAGTTGTCTGTAGGCAATGCAACTGAGTATGACGGGTTTGCAGTGGCGAGGAAACCTGTTGCAACCAAAGAGCCGTGACAGGATACGACGACTGCGAACGTTGTAAACAGACTTTCGTGGCCTAACGCGATCCTGGAGACACTTGCATGTCAGCGAAGATCTATCATTACACATTGAGTGGATCGTCACTTGCGGTTTTCCGTCAATCTAATGGACTGGGAGCGTTGTGCTTGCAACTCTTGTGTCGGCGTGAGATGACTTGTCGCTGCTTGAGAGGACAGACTCGGGTTAGCGGCGACCAACTGCCAAGTCACACGACGGGAGGTTCTCATGCCGGTATGAGCTGGACAAGGTCCGAGTTGTTGGTAACTCAGTCACGAAGTAGTGCACTAAGTATTAGTACTACCTGTTGGTAACTACAGGTGGTATAAGCAACATGAAGAAGGAATATAGAATAATGTCTCACCTCAGTCACGGAGTAGTGCACTGAGGTGTAAAGTAGAGATG
>JBBPJW010000222.1:0-44877 GCA_038088935.1 Pulveroboletus aff. viridisquamosus
TTGCCCGTCTCTCAGCTCGCCCCTCCCCCACCCCAATGCCGACGCACACCGACGCCCACAGGGAGCAGAGACACTCCCCCCTCATATCCCTCCCCCCCCTCGACTACCTCCAGCAGCACCGCAGGGGCTCCCTCACAGATCCCTCCCTCCACGCCTCCCCCCGCCACCCTGATGGTGCCGTCCCTCTCTCGCTCTCTCCTCCGTCTCCCCGCTCACCCCCCCCATAGGCCCACGCCCCGCCGCAAACTACGTCTTTGGCGACACCGGCGCGTCCACCACCCTCCCAGAACCCACCATCAAGCAGATGCGCAGGATACTCCGCTCCCCCTCCATGGATCGCGACCTCGATTTCCCCGCCAACGGCAAGCATCCCCATCCCGCCCCAAGACCCAACGGTCTCTCCAGTGCGTCTTTCTCCTCCTCCTCCTTCTGCCCCCGCGAACCCCCTCTTCCAGAAAATCCCTCCAGCGACCCGATCTCCCTCGACAGCGACACACACTCCCCCCGCATCAACCCGCGCCCCCACGACGACAGCGACGACAGCTCTCGTCGACACTCCATCGCAGTAAGTCCCCCCAGCCCCTCCCGCTCGCCTTCCCGACCCCCCGTCTCCCAGAACTCCTCCGACTCCCAACTGCCACACGGCATAAAACGCAAAATGTCCTCCGACCGCGATGCGACCGCCACCGACGACCTCGACGCCCACCTCACCGGCCCCGGCGTCCCTAGTCCGATGAACGTCGATCCCGACTGTCGCGCACAAAAACGGCGAGGCTCGGCAGTCGAAACTCACAGAATGGCACATCTCAGCATATACGACCACCGTCGCCATTCAGTCCACTCCGGCGCGATGATCTCTGGGCCAGGCATTTCAGGTGCCCCTTTGGCGAACAGCCCCCAGTGGTGGCCCCACGAAAGACGCGACTCCTTGCCTGCAATCCTCCCAAACGGCTCCAGTGGCTACTCGGCATTCTCCGGCGACCAGCCACATGGACGATCGCCAGCACCGTCAACATCTGGTAGCATGGCGACTTTCGCGTGGTCTGCAGCACAACATCCAGATGGCCACCAAGACCCTAATATACAGAATACCAACCGTCCGTTCGAGTCCCAACCTTTGCCTCCGACCATGATACCTCCCATGTCCTTTCCGCCAGACAGGCGAATGTCCGTCCCCGAAAACATCCCCCCCGCCGTCGGCCCAACCAGAAACGTACGCTCGCGCTCACGTCCCCCGTCACGTCAGTTACGCGAAGCTGTTCCACCCACCCCCCCCATTGTCCCGTCCGCCGTCCCAGCAGACGACTCGTCTGCCCAGCCCCCGTCTTCGACCTCCACCGCTAAGCCGGTCAAAGAGCCTGGCTCGACCCCCTATTCTCGCTCCCCCGAGCTAAGGGTCTCACACAAACTTGCCGAGCGGAAGCGTCGGAAGGAGATGAAGGACTTGTTTGATGAACTGCGAGATCAGCTTCCCGCCGACCGCGGTATGAAGGCCAGCAAATGGGAGATCCTGAGCAAAGGTATGTCGCTTTTCTTGTCCCTTGCTCTCATGGCTCATCTTGCCTTGCAGCCATTGATTTTGTAATCAATCTCAAGCAAAGCCATCAAGACATGGCACGCGAAATCGACATGCTCAGACACGAGTTGGATAGCTTGCGCCAGGGCATGCCACCGTTCGGCCCCAGTGGTCCTCCACATTCGATCGTGTACGGTCAAGGTCCGGTCCCATACCCTCCTCCCCCTGGCGCGATTTCGCATCCTTCCCAACCACATTCCCATCAACCACCGCAGTCACAGTCGCGACCATCATCCTCCGAAAACGCATACTCGTCAGCGGCCGGGCAGTCGTCCCACCAACCTTCGTCGGCTACAGTAACGAATGGCAGTATACCCACGACTAGAGTGGAGGCCCCTCCGACCTAGGCACACTGTCTCTCCTCTCTCGTCGCGTCTTCAGGGCTCATATGGTAGTTGTCATATACGCCAGGGATCACTGCGCATCTCGTTTCGAAACGGATAATTACCCCGGGGATGAGTTGATCAATGTACATAGTGCTACGCCTAGCTTTTTCTTCTTTTTCTTCTTTTTCTTCTTTTCTTTTTCCTTTTTTCCTTGTGTCGCAATCATCATCACTATAGCATCTGCCAGTCATGTATGTGTAATTCTGTATGACCAAAATTACTCGTCCAGTTGGCGGTCAAGATTACGTGATTCACAGCTTTTTCGTGCTTGGTCCGAATCGTTCTCGACGACGACGACCAGACATCGTTCTTTATCGACAGCTCGCGCGCAAATGTCCACCGTCTCTTTTCTATAGCTTGCGTTGCACGGAGACGTTCTGTTTTCTGCGACCACCAGTCTGCTCAGTCACCCCCTTCTCGCGTACAGACACCCCCAATCTCCGCCATGCCACCAAAGCCTGCCGAGTCTCTCCTTTTCCACAAGAAGAGGCCCGTCAGGAAGGACCCCTCGGTTCCTCGTCCCAATGAGACGCCTCCTTCGCCCCGCAAGTCTGCAACGCCACGACAACAGCCCAGCCCACCAAGCGCAGATGACGTCGAGGACAGTGTCAAGCTCCCCGACGGCGAATTCTCCGAGTACAAGCTCATGTCATCCGCGCTCAATGGATGGAAGTATGACGTGATGAAATTCGACTCTCGCAGAGTCATCGACGTCTCATCCTGGGTGGAGCCGATAAAGCTGAACAGGAAGGATCTGAGAAGACAAGACTCGAACCCGGCTCAGCAGGTGCCTGTTGGCCCTATGTTGGGGGCTGACGGCAAACCCGTGATTGGTCCAGATGGGAGGATAGTCATGGTTGACGCAGATGGCCGGCCTATCGCGAACACGAACGGAGAGGGTTCGTCTAAGGAAAAGGACGCCAAGGGGAAGGTGCCCGCGAACGGCAAAAAGAAGGTCACGAGAAAAACGCGACAGGTTTTTAAAGTCCCCGAGGATGTTCGGCAGCTCAGGAGGGAGGAGAGATATCCATGGGTGATGGAGGATGCGAGGCAGAATGAGGTTTGGGTTGGGCAACTAGAAGAAATCTCAAAGGCAGAAACACATGCGCTATTCATGCCTGCCGCTCAAGAGGTGTTTAAATTCGTACCTGCTCACCGATGGTACAAGTTCCACAAGAAACCAAGGCATCATGTTCCAAACTTGGAGGAGGCCGAGTCACTGGTACGTACTGCTTCCCTCTTGTCTGTTCCAGCTGGCTTGTCATGATACCCCCCTTCTCAAGATGGCAAGGATTCAAAAGAACAAGGACCCAGAGCGCTGGCTGTTGCATCGCAGGCATGGACAAGGTCCTTCTGCAGCCACGTCGGCTATGTTCAAGGCAGATCCCGATGTACACGTCGTCGTCGGCGCAGCGCCGCTTGTGCATAATGCTAGTCAAAGCAGAGCACCAGGTGGCAGGGCTCTACGAACCGTGAACAGAGGCTCGCAGGAGGTAGAGCAAGACGAGGACGGAAACGTGCGGCCTAAGAGGGAAGACGATGGCGAAGGTCATCTTGACGAGCAACTTTTCGATGAAGAGGTTGCAGATGACGATGAGCACGAGGCAGCAGACATGGACGATGAGGAAGCCAAGGAACTCGAGGTCAGTCCACACAGGTGTTACTCTCGCCGAGTCTCATCATGTACCTCGATCTTGCAGGAACGTCTCAAACGGGAGTATAGGTTAGCCAACAAACGGCGCGAGGGGTATATCGATGAGTCTGACGAGGACGAGGACGAGTCTCAGCTATCAAAGGACGGCAAATCCCTCAAGAAACTCATGCGGAAACTAGAGAAGAACATCGCATATGAAAGTGACGAAGAGCGCAATCCGTATGCAAGCTCGGTAGGCATAGGGCTGTTCGCTACTCTTACGTACACCTCTCATTGTCCATTGACAGGACGAAAATGAAGAGGTAGAAGAGCCCCCGCCTGTCTCAAACGAACCTGCCATACAACAGCAACCCCAACAGGTGAAATCTCGCTCGGCTTCTCAGCAGCCAGCCACGAAGCCTCCGACCGCAGAGGGTCCTGCTGTTGGTTCTCGCGCAGCTTCGCCAGTGCCCATGTCCAGCTTGGGTGGACACTCCGTCGTAGCCAAACGAGCTACGAGTCCGAAAACTTCGAAGGTCAAGTCAGCCAATGCTAGCAGGGGAAACAGTCCGCTTAGCGGAGTGTCTGGGGGAGGCAGCCGAGCAACTAGTCCGGCGGCGGGTGGAAAAAGCGTGGCTGGCTCACCAGTAAACACAACCGCGAAACCTGTGAACAAGCGCAAAGTTGATGAACTCTCTGGGGCTGGCGCAACTAGCGGTACGATCAACAACGCCAATCCTTCAAAGCCCAAAAAGCGGAAGCCACTCCCAACTGGCCCTGCACCCGAAGGAGAGCTGGAAGAGGGGATGCTCATCGAATGGCTGCAGAACACGCCAAATGCGACAACACGAGACTGCATTCAGTACTTTACGCCGTATTTGACGAGCGAGGCAAAGAAGGCCGGGTTCACGGCCATGGTGAAGGAGGTCGCTCAATTGAAGTCGGGTATTTTGGTTCTCAAAAGTGCACTTCGCGGGGAGTCTACTATCGTCCCGCCCGTGCCAGCGACATAGTGTATGATCTGGGCAGTGCCGTGTTTTTTGTCAACCACTATGTCGCGATCGAATTCATCAACTGGAACTAGTTGCGAGAACTAGAAGTGCACCGTCGCCGCTGGTCATGTAACTATGTTGAGCGCTTGATGAACTTTCGTCCGCGACAGATGGCGGTGAGTACTGGTTTGGAACGTCGATCGAACTTGATTTGGCAAGTTGCAGCGCGACATCCGTGAGCGGTTCACGACTCCCCACACCCGAGTCAGAGCCGGAATTCCTCGTGCAGGCTGTCGATCCTAGTCTGAATCCTCAATCTGACGGTGCATTCTCGTCCGAGTCCAGTTGATCAGAACGTATTCCTATGCGGTAATCAGAATAGCTGTTTCTAGAGGTAGGCATTCGAGGCTGACGTCGTAGAATTCCCGTCCCATGGTATAAAATGCGAACCCTCGCTGCATTTTCCCTTTTACTGTTCGCTCCTTACCCTCCCTTAGCACACTTTCTATTTCCCCCTCCTCTCGTTTAGGCCCTCTCCCTAGCCATGTCTGCGCGATTGACCTCTGCCGCTCTTCTCCTCGCTGCTGCCGCTGCACACGCATCGACCGACCCTGCTAGCCACACCCACACGGACGGAAGACGTTTGCCGAGCAAGTGGTATCATGAAGAGGACCACCCTGTCTACAGCCTCTTTAGGCGTGCAGGTAGCAATGACGGCGTGACTTATGCCTCTGTAGGAACGCTCGGTATGTTCCTTGCGCGTGTCGAGTCTATCTTTTTCTCCCCTCATTGACGTGGATTGGGTAGAATGGTCTGCGGGCTTTCCCACCGACCTCGCCTCGACCGCGGATATGCCTCAGACATGGACCGATGCGCTGAACAAGGCCGTCACCACTGGAAAGATTCCAAGTATTCCCGTGTCCACGAGCGTGAATCTCGAGAACCCCACGTATCCCTCGGGTTTCGATCCCTATAGTGCTACCGTCTGTTCTTCGACATACAAGTGCGTCAGTTCTGGTGATGTTTGGGATGCCCCCACTGGCATGATCGCACTCAGTTTTGACGATGGACCGTTGCCGGTTGGTCTCTTTTTAGTTGAATGACTTGTCGCCGCTAGGTTGACGGATCCATTTTATAGGCTTCGGATGATTTATACACGTTTCTCGCCAAGAATAACGAACATGCGACCCACTTCTTTATTGGTCAGAACATTCTCATGCACCCGGAGCAGTTTCAAACTGCATTCAGTGTCAATATGGACGATATTGGGGTTCATACTTGGACACATCCCTTTATGACCACAAAGTCGAACGAAGAAGTGGTGGCAGAATTGGGCTGGACCATGTTGCTCATTCACAACTCTACAGGAGGACGCCTTCCTCGATTCTGGCGACCCCCTTATGGTGACAGTGACATGCGCGTTCGTGCTATTGCGCAAGAAGTCTTTGGGCTGACTACGGTCATTTGGAACCAGGAGTAGGTGGTTTCCGACTGTCTTTAGATGCTCGTTTTTACTTAATTCGCTTCCCTTCTCAGTACGGACGACTGGACACTGGATCAAAACCCTCCTGGTACTACGCTGGACAAGATTGGCACACAGATGCAGACGTGGCTTACTGGTTGGTGATGACGGTTTCTTTTCTTCTTCTTCTTCTTCTTCTTCTTCTTCTTCTTCTTTTTCTTCTTTTTTTTTTCTTTTTTTTTCTTTAATGTGTACGGATCGCTGAACTTAGTGAATACGCAGGTTCGAAAACCCCGGGTCTCATTGTACTGGAGCACGAATTGTCCAATTTGTCGGTTGCAAGCTTTCTTAATGCGTATCCCGTCATGGTTGAGAACGGGTGGAAGCGTGTATCACTGGCACAAATGGACGGTCTGGGAGCGTACCAGAATGCACTCGACTCTACTTCTCCCGTCACTCCTGCGCAAGTTGGCGACACCAATGTCAAGCGTCCCCAGGCGAGCACCACTACAAGGTAAATGCTACCTGTTGTCTTTGGGCGCTCATGGGCTAATTGCAACAGGCCGCTTACCTCTGGCCACCCTGCGGCTTCCAGTCCCCACGCGAGTACGTCTCATGGACCCTCTGCTTCTCCCCATGCAAACCAGAAGAGTGGTGCCGAGCACTTTAGTGCCGAGTCACTTGTAGTGTCGGGTATGGTTACCGTCTTTGCCGCAGTAGCTGGGAGCGTCCTTTTATAACTTGGAAATATTGCATATGGATACATTACTATTTTGTCTCTTATAGTCGTCTTGGGTATGATTTTTTTTTTCTGCGAAATCACAAGCAATCTTTCCCTTGAGGATTTGAAATCGTTGCAATCGATGCTTACGATTCTTGCAGCAACTCCCCTCGTGCGCACTGGTTTCTGCAAATGGGAAACACGGAAGATAGTTCGTCTCTATTGCTCGAGTGTGTAGACAATATGTTTTATCGTCCGCCGAGCGTGAGACGTCGCATCCATAGAATATCGTGAACACGCGAACATCAGATCATCTCGAAACATTTGCAGGGTGTCGGATCCCTACTTTCCGCCCCTCTGTACCCACTATGAGAGAATATCCGTAAGGATCGCATTCAAAAGAATATGGGTCCGAGTATATCCCCCAACTGTGAAATCGGAAAAGTGGAATGCTGCTAGTCGACACAGAAAACTTTTCCACTTTTATGAAGAGAGAATGTTTGGCCATTTGATCCGGAGCCCTTCGAGCCAACGCATGTACAAAAGCTCAGCGATAGGTGACTTGCGAACTTGGATAGCCGGGTCGTCTGCCTTGAGGGGTTGGGTGGATGGTGAACCACTCACTTCTGCTGGGGGCCCAGAGATGTCCTCTTGAACCTCGGTGACAACCAAGCCTCTAGCCGTCATCTCGCTCTTTCGAATAATTCGCTTATGGGGGAATAGTCCACGAGAAGTCTGCACGTGTTGTCTGACGGCGGAATTCCTAACAAACGTCAAGGAGGGGTCGGCGCACGCACAAGAGAACGTACTCGTTGATGCCAGAAAGAATGTCGAGGACGACATTATAGGAGAGAGTTGCATTAGTGGCGCATAGGTCGGTAAAGCCACGGGCTATCATGCTCAATGACTCAATCTCTCGAGCGTCCATGTCATCGCGTATGGCCTTTAAGGGACAGTTAGAGGGACGACGAACAAGACGAGCAGGTCGTGCTCACGTTCTGGAGGACAGGAAGGACTACATCATCAACCATGGCCCGTCCGGCCCGTTCTGATTCGCTCGCTCTTCGCTTGAACGACGAACGTTCTCTGGTAGGCGAGGTCGGCAACGGAGATTGAGGGGAATCATCTTTGCTACGTGTGGTCCCGACATACTCTGCCGAAAGCCTCAGGGAGCCAATGGTATCAACTTTCTTCACTGGTCTAATCGTGTCTACACCAGAGCCTAAATCAGCCTCCCGCATAACTGTACCGGCGCCAGTCATTTTGTGCCTTGCAGCATATGACGAACGTTTCATAGACCGGAGAGAACCAGTGTAAGCAGGAGGCGCGTCTTGAGGTAGCCCTTCTGGTGGAGTAGTAGGCTCAGACGATGCCCCCGAGTCACTAGGCGAGGAGTTCGTCGCGGAAAGGAGAGTGGGGATGTCCTGTTCTTCGAGTGGTGATTTAATCATAATAGTCGAGTGTGCCGCCGAATGGCTCATCCCAACACCACTTGCTATCAATTGCTCGCTGCCCCTAACAGCAACCTCTGTATCGATGGACTGCTCTTCGTCATAGACCAAAGAATCTTCCTCAGCTTCCTCGACGTCCATGTCAGGAAGCAGGTCGCGAGCGGCACTGCTGAATGTCCCCATTGCAGACGAAGATTTGATGGTGTCAAAGTTCCAATCGCTACGTATCGTGCCATTGCTCTCCCAATTTGTAGTTCCTCCGATGGTAGGTTGGTATGCTTGGGGACCCTTCAATGGCGATCTGGCGCGAAACTCTTGGTAGCGCTCTGTTAGCTCTGTAAGACACGACGTCCTTTTTGCATTCTTGACGAATCTGTGCTGGAGAAGTTCTTTGGCCGTGGGGCGCTAGATATCACGTCAGAATGCTGCCAGACGAAGTCGGATGTATCGTACCATGAATGGATCCTTTGTGAGGCATAACGAGACAAATTCTTTAAAAGAAGGGCCAAAATTACCCTCAAGCGCTGGGGGCTTTGCCTTGGGAATAAGGAAGAGCACACGCATAGGATGGTACTCTGCCAAGGGCGGCTCGCCCATCGCCAATTCAATCGCGGTTATCCCCAGACTCCACATGTCTGCCTTAGCATCGTACCCAGCTTGTCGAATAACTTCTGGTGCCATCCAGAAGGGAGTGCCAACGAACGTATGTCTCAGAGTGCTCGTGAGTTGTGCTGCAACACCGAAATCTGCGAGTTTTACTTTCCCCGCGGCGGAGAGTAGGACGTTTGCCGCTTTGATATCGCGATGAATAGTCCCCTCTGAATGGAGATAGTCAAGACCGTAAAGTAGCTCGCGGCAGATAACTGCGATGTGTGCTTCTGAAAAGACGCCGGCCTTGAGCAAGTCAAGGCACGATCCTCCCGCGAGGTACTCCATCACTATCCACAACTTGTAAGCCACGACAAAGGAGCCATAGTAGCGAGTGACATATTCGGAGTCGCACTGGGCTAGGCTGGCTATTTCTTGTTGGATATCCAGTATATCGTCATCCGAATCCTCCAAGTCTGCTCGGGATGAGACAGGTCAGGGGGTGAATGGGCCCACGCACACGACCGAGAACGCACCGATTTGCTTGATGGCAACTATCTGTTTGGTCTCGTTGTGCATTGCCTTGTAGACCGTACCGAAGCTGCCTGTACCGAGTTTGTCGAGCAAGGTGTACTGACTTGCGGGGTTGCTGCTGGGAACAGGGAAGGGCTCCCCAGTAGGACCATCTTGACTGGGTCCGGGAGACATCTGGAATGAACGAGGAGGAACAGGCTGGTCGAGGCCAGTATGACTTGGTTTCCTGAGACGGTTGCTGGGCGGAGACATGGTGGTCTAAACCAAAGCTGGCGGGCCCATATGGTGCCCCACATGGAAGCCACCGAACATAGTACGCTCCCCTACACGTGCCCGAGGTCAGACAAGCTCTATTTTCCATCTCTGCCAGCGCCAACGAGCTCGGACTGTTTCTCAGTGTCGGTGGTGTTCCCGACGGTATTCCAACGCTGACGCCATCAAAGTCAGTTCCATGGCGATGGGCATGGCATGTCAAGTTGTTCATAGCCCAATTCATACAAATAGGATGCATGTAAACGACAGTAGTTCTCCAGTAGCGACACGGACATGATCTGCTGCTGCTGTAATCTCATGCCTTGACTGCGTATTTACGCAGAGGGAAGTGAATGTCCTTCTTGCGTTGTTTTTCCGTCTTCAACGATGCTTCGTACTACAGATCGCGATTGCTGACTGAACGCCGTGGGCAAAATCCTGCGCGACATGTCTCACCTTGGTTAGTCTCCGCCTAATCGCACGAGTCTTCTTTGGCCGGAGGTCGAGTGGGAGATATCTCTTGTCCTTGTAGTACTCTCGCAGATTTTGACGTGATTTATGGTTCATCACAGTCAAGACCCGCGCGATCGACTTGCGCACGATGTTACTGTAAACAGAGGAAGTCAAGGGAGGGTCGGACACGGTGTAACAAAGAGCGCACATCTTGGTGAGTTTCGAAGGAGCCCCCCCAGTAGTCTTCTGTACTCGGAGAGTGAGTAGCTCGCTCTTGAGCTCGGAAAGTAGTTTGGTCAAGTCATTCTTGGATCTACAAATTTACGCGATGCCAGAAGTCAGATCAGCTCGCAACAGATGAAAATATTTCTGACGCTTACTTGGACTGAAGCTCGTAGGCCTTGACTTTACCGGGCATGTTGGGCGTACTTTGGTAGGCGAACCATACTGTCGGTGATCACTTGCAGGCGCGCTTACGTGAGCGAGGACTGTACAGTTTATCAGCCACGTTTCTCACGGTGTCCTATGCTACACAGTAAAATATAGGTGGTTACTCTCCTAGCTAGTCCTCATCACCTCGACGAGATCGCGAAACTTTACTAGCGTCCCCCCAAAAATGTCGAGCGAACTTGGGTGAGATTAACTCGTATATCCTCTGAGAACCCAAGGGAGTGACTCTACCTGCCATACGTTAGATCGACTTTTCCACCCGAAAGGGAATCCACAAGCATGAGATCAGATACACCTGTGCACGGTCAACTGGCCTGCTAACTTGACATACACTCGAGGGCACTTTACATTTTGCTCCCCCAGCATACGTGGTTGGTATTGTCACCCACTCGCCGAGTTCTAACGTCTAATCAAGTCCACGGTGCACACGACCGAGACGAGATACTCACTTCTCACGAGCTCCTCGTCGATCCCTTGGCAAAGTCCCTCGACATCAGCGGCGTGAACGAGGAATTCGCTAGATAGAGTCAGACACGTGCGGAACTAATACCATTCACTTGCCTGCAATGTTCGGACAACATGTCGAGTGATTCTAAGTTCTCGTTCACTGATTGGAACACGACAGCTGTTCATTTTTGACCCACCCTTGGATACCTCCACGTCCGTGATGTCCTGCCACATGTTCATCGCTACGAGCCATTTATCCCCCCGACGACGGCAGCTATCCACCAAGGCCATGAGCATGTCGTTACGCGGGCCGTCCGACACACAAAGAGCTGCCGACCTTACATCCACGACGAGTCTGTGCCTGCCGATAGCCTTGGAAATGGCGCCGAGTCTCTCTCGCGAGAACTTGGCTTCAGGAAAGAGATATGAAGTGACGATGACCTGGGTAGATTGAGACGGAAATCAGGCTTTGGCAATGTACCCACCTTACTGGCACCTGCGTCTAGCCATTCCTGTGCATTCGAGGCTGTTATTCCCCCGCCTATCTGCAAACTATCTGAGACGCACGGCGAAGATGAGTCGTGTTATCGGGCGACCGATGTGGGGCGACACACCTGGCCACGCCTCCAAGGCCTCCCTCGCAGCACCTTCGTTTCTGGGTCCTAGCATGATGACATGTCCGTCCTGCAGGTCGTACTCTCTATACAGACGCGCAAACTCTCCTGCGGATTTACTGGGGGTGGTGAAGCAGCATTCGTACACGACGGGCGGCGAACTGACCTCGCGACAAAGTTCGTTCTCAATGCCCCGGGGTCGTCGTCCGATAAGGTCCCACCGACGATCTGTTTCACTTTCCCATCGTGAAGATCAATGCACGGTCTGAACCTGCTCTGGCGTCTGCGGTCAGCCATCGTCTGTGTCTGTTGGTTGTCTTGGTAGGAACGGGCAAATAGCATGTCTCCTTGCGGTAAAACAGATACAATACAAGATGACTAGTACTCGAGAGATGCCTCCATGATCCGTGTCAGATGCATTCTTCCATCTTCTCCGGCGACATCACCCATGTTTGGCGCAAGATCCAGCACACGACGTTGAGGGAGTGTACCCTCGACCAGCCCAGGAATGTCGTCTTTGGTGTAGCCCACCGCCTTCAGACCACGGGGCATACCAAGTCCATCAAGGAAGCGAGCGATGGACTCAAATAAGTAGGAACCGATTTCGGAGTCCGGGATGCTAGTGATGGAAGGATCAGTGGCTGTTGTGTTGCTGAAGATCGCCAAAGCTTCCCGATGGCGGTCGGGCGACGATGGCGCGGTAAATTGGAAAACTAATAGGCGTCAGAGATCATCACACTTGCGAACACTCAAAACAGACCTGCAGGTCCCGTAAGAGCAACACTGATGCACGACTCGTGAGCAGATATGATCAAACACAGACGAGCTTCAGGCCATACCTGACACCGTGAGGGATAATAGGATGATCGACTTGGTATCCTGGGTGCTTGTACTTGGGTCCTCCCTTATTCAGACCAGAAATCTGACCGATCCCCATCAAGGAGACCAGATTAACTTTCGACTCCTGGAACTTACTGGGTAGCTCATCCCGTGACATAGATGCACACCAGCATTTCCAAACCCGATACCAGCAAAGGAAGCAGCGAGGCTACCACACCCGTATGAGCGACTACCAAGGATTGGTCAAGATGGTACATACAGCATCTGAGATCTTGCTTCATGATCGGTATTGTCCTTGGCAATTCGAGGAAGATACTTCACCGTGGTCCTGAGTGCCCACATGGAAAAAATATCGGCGACTGGGTTGCTCCCTTGGTACGCTGGACGCAAGATTGGGTTGACCGGGCGAGGCGTGCGTTCCGTATAACTAGAAAAGGTGAGTGAAAGTAGGTTTGAACTACCTAGCCTCGTTCTCACGGGATCGCAGTGTAACTCTCCATACAGTGGAAGAGGACGTCAAGGCCAGCGCTAACATGTACCTCTGTTGGACAGCTCTCGGTGTTCGCAGTGTCCACCACTCCCAATACCGGTTTAAGGGCACGATTCGCAATGCCGGTCTTGAAAGCACGCGAAGTGACATCAAAAATCGCAGCTCCAGTAGTCTCGGAGCCGGTTCCAGCAGTAGTAGGGACTGATAGCACGTCGGTTCATACCGAACGAGGCTACAAAGGCAATACTTGCCTGCAATGAGGGGTCGTAGGCTCTGGGAGATGGGGAGCCCCTTCCCCACAGGCGCATTGACAAAGTCCATCAGGTCATTGTCTTTGTACACGGTAAACCTGTCAAAAGTCAGATCGTGAAGCCTGGCAGTCGAACAGGCACGAACAGGTTTGCAGTCTTGGCAGTATCGATGACACTTCCGCCTCCAACGCTGTGTGGTAAGCGATTGAGAATTATAGCGATTGAGGTGTGGACATGGTACTTGCGCCAGAAAATGACTAAAGTCATGCTGTCTCGCCCAGTCAATGGCCTTTCTCCAGCTCTCCTCAGTAGGTTCAGTAACCACCTGGTCGAAGACTTCAAAAGGAAGATCCTCCTGGGATTGCAGGGACTGGAGAGCCTAGATGAAGGGCATGTGAGCTAAGTAAAGAAAGGATCGCAGGAAATTACTCACCACAGACATTGGTCTGAGGTTGGCTACAACGGGATCCGTGAACACGCCAACCTGATTGCATATGCAAAGACAGAAAGGACAAGTGGCTGTGAGACTTACCTTGCGTGCGTTCATGTTCTTGAGGTCCATGCCAACCTCGCGGGTGACGCCCTCTCCGAACCTGAGGTTGGATGCGGCGACCTTGCGAAGGAAAACTTAGAAAGAGTAGGGGATGAGGAGAGCTCGGCCTGCACCTCGAAAGCATACTCCTTCTGGACGGCATGTACGGGTGTCGCAAACTGTCTGAGCTGGCTCAGCGCTGCGGTGCCATGTGCATGGTGGGAGGAGCAGCGATGACAAGGACAGGATGAATGCTGAGCGGTGAGGCTGATGAGGCGGAGGATGGATCTCCTCGTCGCTGGCATGGTGGTGGGCCGAGCTGTTACGACGTACTGTAGGACGCTGCAGCTCGTGCAGCACAGCCACACATTCGCGCGTTCTCCTCGTCGCTCTTTGACATGGCCATCGAAATACCCCTCCAGCGAGTACACAGACCCGCTTTGCAGCGTCGAAGTGGCTCGGCTGTCATTTCAGTCTCTCCTTCATCAAACACCACGCTTGCAGCGTCCAACACACTCTCCCTCAGGTATTCCTGCCACACCGACCGCTCCGACTGACTTGACAATACCCCCCAGTGACGTACACGACTTGCTTTATATCGCCAATGTAAGAGTGTCCCGGTCCTGGGTCAGTATCCTCCTGCTCAGTCATCTCACAGGTCACTATCGGAGGTGTCTGTAAGCGCTGGCATCATTTTCCCCCTGATATTCCGGATCCCATCTACGTTTTCAGCATTCCCCGTGCAGCTCGATACGGGCTCGTCTGGTAGGTCGTGTGTCCCCCCGATCCCCTTCTTGACTTTTTTTGTTTCTCAGATCTCTGGGTAGTCTCTACGAGTCCAACCCCCCATGCCGAGGCTAGCGTCAGTACTGTGGTTTTTCGTCGTGACTCACACTGATACCTTGCCAAGAACATCCCCCTAAACATTTCTGTAAGATTCATAAACCTTGGCTGCAATAGGTAGAAATAACTCGCGTGGAGCAGTATGGCATTGGCTGGGCATACGGTCGTATAGAGTATGCTTCGGCGGGCTTCGCAGGGTACCTTGGCCGTCTGACACTCTCTGGTATATACGGCTGATATTTGTGACAGTATCACCGTACCACAGCAAGCATACTTGAATGCATCCTCGGCTCAGAACCCAGCATTGACCTACGAGGCAGTAGGTATCATGGGTGTTGGCTTTGATTCTCTTTCCAATATCGATGCGGCGATGAACCAGACTGGATCATCCTCTGGACGGACGCTGCTTTACAATCTTTTTCACGACAATCCAACAGAGCCTAATTTCTATGCATTCTCACTCCAGAGTACTTCAGATGATGATGGCGTCCAAGGAACATTGACCATTGGCAAAACAGACCCCTCATATACCAACGTGACAGGTACAAACAAGATACCAACTTGGCCAGTCGCCGCACCAGCACGTTGGAATGTCCTGTTGGACTCGTTTATCGTTGGACAACAGACATTCACTGTCTCGACCACGGTACCTGATGTGCCCTCAGACAAGGCCGTTATTTTACTCGACAGTGGTACATCATACACGTAGGCTTTTCATCAACGATGGTTTTTTTTGGGGCGATGATAAACGGATATCTCAGGTATGCGCCTGCCGACGTGTGCACAGCCATCTACGGTGGCGTTTCGGGCGCGCGGTATGACTCCAGCGTGGGCCAGTGGAACGTTCCATGCGACGCCGAGATTGACATGGCCCTCCAAATCGAGTATGTCCACTCTTCTCTGAACCGAGTATTGATTGAAAGATTATCAAGTAATCAGATCTTTCCTATCCATCCGCTCGATATCACGCCGACCTCTCAGGGTGACCCAAACACCTGCTTAGGCTCGTTCGTTCCTCAGAGCGTGTCTGTGGGAACTGGTCAATTGTTGGTGCTTTAAATCCACACTCGTCGTGACCAGTCTGATTCTTTATCCAGTGACTGGCTGGTCGGCGACAATGTCCTTCGCTCCTTATATACTCTTTATGATTTTGGTGACTTTGACTCCTCAGGCAACATGGGCAACCCATACGTTCAAATACTTCCCCTCATAGACCCCAATCAAGCCTCTGTCGAATTTCACCATGTCCGGGGTGGCACTCCGAACACTAATATCACCTACAACGCGTCGAATTCTGGGTCTGGATCTACGACAGTCACACTTTCGACTGACGCTGCCACCGCTGTGGAGAACCTTTCCAGATTTCTCCCAGCCATCTTCGGTATCATGGCATTGAACGCTGTGGTATTGACTGTGCTGGCCATTGGGGGTGTCATTATACTCTGTAGACGCCGTAGAAAGGACATTCGAACTCGGAGGACGCCAGGCAGACTCAGTCCCATGCCAATGGGTAATCTTTCTGTGGCCAGGCCTTCAGAGGCTGGAGATGTTCCGCATACATACCAGCCAGTGTCGATGGCACTGACAGAAGACACACTCTTCGTTCCCCCGATGCCGGGCTTCAAGAGTGACCCTTTGACATTCGGAGGTCGTCCGAACTCGGTTGCGTAGTTCAACCATCATCTACATTCAACTCCCTTCTTTATCATTGGGCTCTTGGTTTTGAAGTTACTGAATGGTCAAGCTACCATGGACAATATTATCATCTTTGCGTCTTGTCTCTCACATACTGCTCGAGTAGATTATGCCACGACATGTAGACTATTAATTACTACGAGGTTTACTGCTCCGCGCGGCAAGATCAAATGAGACTGCGCCGTCCTCGAGGGCTAACGTGGTCAGGTTGCCCAGCGTGAATTTCTCCGACCTGAGTGTATTTCTGAAATTGCGAGCCACTTCCTGAGCGCGAGTTCTGAGTGAGACAAACCGCTCTCGACAGTGTTCAGTTCTCGGGTCATCTAGTGATTGGTTGATGACACCCGTCAGCGCCCGGGCAAACGATGTCCGAAAATATGGTTCAACGGCTGTGTCTTGGAGAAGATCATCAATGCCAACATACTCTGAAAGCCAAAGTGCCTGTAAACCCTTGGCGTTGTCTTTGGTCTGTAGCGCAGTGCGCATGATAAAGGACATTGTCTCCACATTCGGCGGGAGGCTCCTGCCCTCGGACCGCTTCTGGACCCTGGGAGAGGTCTTGCCAACAGATTCATTGAAGGAATCTATCTGAATGCCCGTCATGAGCTGAAATGATTTGATAGCGCCCTCCCAATCTCCGGTGCGAAGGCAAGTCATAAGCACGAGGTGATAGGTCCGCATGTCGGGGCGTAGATGGGGGACGTCGTATATAGCATCGTACCTCAGACACCATTCGAGTGCGTCGATAGCTTGCGAGGACTCGTGAGGAGAGGCAAACATGGCAAGACATGCATGGGCGCGCAGGAGTTTGTGGATGTGCAACCTGGATACGAGTGGGCGCATGTCGGGCTGATCGAAATCAAGATTGTCCATGATGAGATGCATGAAATGAACACAGAGTCTGAACTTCTGCATTGCAAAGCAGACTTGAAGGGCAGCATCGAGAGTCCAATAGTTGAGAAGGGGAGAGATCCTGAAGGAGTCTGGATGCCCGGGTCTTGTGAGGCCGAGGTGGTGGCCGATGATATCCAACGCGAGATTTTGGTCGGCTGGTCGACCATGGGTAAGGGCGTGTATAGCTGCTCCAATGAGGTGGGAGTCAACCTCGAAATCTGGACGTTTCTGTAAGATTTTTTCGATCTGTAACCAGACATGTTTTGCATCCGAGGCAGCAGTATCACGAACAGACATGACGCCTGCGCGCTCCTGATGGTTGGCAATGGCACGAAGCATGGCTGTGAACACAAATCGATCTGGCGCATGGGGTCCATCTTGATCCATAGCGAAGTAGACATCGAACATCTTCTGCATATCGCCCACGGCACCGAGGATGGATATGTAGAGGACAAGGGGGGCGAGAGGGAGCTGCGGGAGGTTGCCAGGATCGTGATGTTGGATAGAGTGAATGTACTCGAGGTAGTAGTGGTACAGGGCATGCGCATTAGCAAGCTGCTTGGGGTGGTTTGCCCAGTCAGAAATCCGGGAGAGACCCTTGAACATGGTCACAAATGTGTACATGTTTGGGGAGAAACCGCGGCGTTTCATCTGCACGGGGTATCAGGGAGAGTAGGGAGGACAGAGGAGGAACGTACGTCGACGAAGAGCGCGTACGCGAGCTGGTACTTTTTGTGGGACATGCAGAGGGAGAGCATGGTATTCCACGTGGGGACGTTCTGAGCATCTCTGGGCACGGAGCGGAGACGCAGGACGGCGGCATCGAGGTCTCCGTCTGCAGAGAGCTGCTTGAGCTGCAAGGCAAGGTTATATGGGCGGAGGGGGCGCAGACGAGGGGGACGGGGTGTTTTCGTCGCGAAGGCGCGGACGGAGCGGAAGAGACTGGTAAACATCAGAGTATCGTGGGGTCATGTGCTCGGTAATCACGCCGCAGTGTATTGCATTGTGTCTACTACACCATCACGCCTTGTCCAGTCTCAGGTCTACCCGTCTAGCCGCCAGTCCGATCAAAAACAGCGACATGAACGCAGTTCCGACCACAATCGGCTTCTTCAGGTGTGCTGATAGCGGTACCTTGTACAAAACCTGCACTCGCACATCAGAAAATTACATTCGAAACGTGACATAGCCCGACGTACGTATATCATCGCGCTGTGCTTGTCAGTCAGATCCTTGTACGTCAACGAGACGGTTGGACGCCCCGTCGTATCAAGGTAACTCATATGTGTGGAGATTGCATTCGAGAACGCAGGGAAAGGTGTGACAACGTCAATGTCGCTGTGATCCTCCGTTGAGCCTCTGTCGTTGCTCCATACAAAATCAAACCCTTACGTTGCGCCCTCGGGAAGAATGATCTTGATCTCTGCCTTGTCTACCACCGACCCAGGGATGTACGTCATGACAGGAACCCCAACGACGTGCCTCTGGTTCGCCGCATCCCAGCTCACAGAGTCCCGGAGGGGGGTGTCAAATCCAAGAGTAAACGAGTAGTTCCATCCACCCAAAAGCGGATACCTCGGGTGCATTTCGAGGAGGCTGTATTGAATGGCCTTACTACCCTTGGGCACAGACGGGGTTCGACGCAGATGAGACGTGGATACGTTCCCATTCAAGTCATAAAAGTATGCGTTAGTGATGCCTGGAGGAAGGTGTAGGGCCAGACCGTCAAGTATGTGCGCAGGCGCACGACCAAAATATTTTTGACTTTGGTACTCAAGACGAGAAAAGTGACCTTTTAGCCTGTGCATATTTCATGGCGATCAACGAATCAGCGGACGACGGGGAGTGTAGACTGCTCACAGAGGACCAGCGTTGTGGAGGTCAATGTTGTCCTCGATGTTGAGATTGGATCCCCAATGGCTAATTTCAGCCGAACGTTCGAGTTTCGTGACCTCGAGAACGGGGTGGTCGTGGCTGTGGTGCACAGAGACACGCTGTTGATACTTGGAGAGGAACTCCACGTCCGCGGAGGGGCCCACATTATGGTAGGGTCCATATGTGATAGTGGCTCCAGACTTGGTTACTGAGCCGTCTCTAATAAATTCGTCTATCGCCTCAGGGACGGAATAAGAGATGACATCCGGAGAGGAGGACCTGCACAAATATTAGTTCCGAACGACGAGCACACGGCCAAATCAAACACACTTGACTTTAGTACGCTGAACGAGGGTCGTGTAAGGGCTGAGGACGAACAATTCCGTTTCGTATTTTAGAAGTTGTGGGTCAGTCTGTGCTGCATACGCCGGGTACGGAAGCGTTGCATGCGTCTGGATCGTCTCGAGAACAAGACTGATCGTTCCATTGACAGCGAGCTTCCTCGGCATTGTCACAGCAAGTTCATGAACACCACTTGGAATTGGCGTCAAACTCTGCAAAGCACAGATATATGTTAACGTACGGTATACCACGTTCACCGAGGTCAGTGACTTCGAGCGGTCGCGTTTGACCCTTGACCTTGGCCTCTATCCAACTCGTCTTTTGCCTTTCATCCTTACCAAGAGTGATATGGTACGTGGTCTGACCTGGCTCGAGCGCCTTGACGGCAAAAGTGGTGCTGATGTGTACGAGAGAGCCTCCAAGTTCGATGGCGCGCACTATGGCTGTATTCTCGAATGCTGGGCCAGCCGAGGAAGTGGAAGGAAGGAGTGAGCCTGCAAGGAGCAGAGAGAGCATATGCCAACGCCGCAGCACCATTTCTGCAAGGCAGTCCTGACCAAGAGCGACGTGTTAAGATGTAAACGGTTTGTGGCTGTGACACTCTACGCTTAAGGTCGTACTACTACTGCGAGCCGTGCTGTCTACCATTGCCACAGGGACGCAGGGTTCCGCAAAGGAACGTCCTCACGAACAATGCCAGCTGATACTATCCTCTTCAGCCGCATCTGACGCTTCTCCTCTTGTAGCTGCTGGTAAGCCCGACCTGGTCGCAACACCACATTCAGCCGCGAATCTGGATGGACACGTATGCCGAATTTCCCTCGACCACGAGGCTCAAGACGCTTGAGTTGCTTCGGCCCTTTAGTTACCCATGCTTCGGCTACACAGATGTGTGTGTTAGCAACATGCGAATGACTCGCAAGCCACTGGCGAGATTGAAGGGGATGCACCCACAGACAATCAATTTTGAGGGATCCATCTTCTTGTACACGCTAGCGTGAAGCTTTGCGGTAGCCAGCATGCTCTTGATACGGCCGCTAGCGCGCTTCTCACTAAACTGCATCTGCATTATAGCATGGTCAATGGGTTTCCCGGATATTTGCCTCCCAAGCATGTTCAACTTCCGATGTGAAATCTTGAAGTTCGCCGTGGAGTACTTGTGCTAACATTCAGAGAGGGAGGTTCTCAACAGAGATGGCTTTCAAGCACGGAAGGAGAGGTGTACCTCGCGTGCAGGTGGCTTGGGCCGTTTCAAGGCTTCCTTCTCTTGTTTCTTCCTGGCCGTGGGTTCCTCTGGCCTTGCATCGCCCGTGGACACGGCTTGAAATACGTCATCTTGAGCAGTGATCGCATCCGGCCCATCCTGGTGTTTGACTGCACGCTCAGACGCCTTCTTCGGCGCTGGAGCGAATTTCTCCTGGACCCATTGGATGGGGTTCCAATAACTGGTGGCGTAAATAATCAACCCAGACGCATGCTCTCGTTGAGAAGCACGACCTACGTTCGGCGAGTCTGCCAAAGTACCCCAGCGGTCTCGTGGTGGGGGTGAGGCCGTAGACTGCGACCTGCATGACTGTCTGTGAAAGAAGTGAACTCGGATCATTTAAGAGTATCCTCCACACTCACTGTGTCTGATACTCTTCGCGAGCGCATGCATCCTTGCCGGCTCGACCGCACACGGAGACGCAGAGCTTGTGTCACACTCTCGCTGTGTCACGTAGGTCAATATATTACAGTCACGCACGCGTTGACTCCCTCGATCGTTTCTCGCAACCCTTCAACGCCCACGACGATGCTTACCCTTGGCACTGTTCTCTATGTCTCACTTCTCTTGATAAATGCCGTGGCAGTACTCAGTGAGGACCGGTTCCTCGCACGGAGTGTGTTCTGCGTCCCATTTTCCCCTCTGCTCACTCAAGAACCCCCTTTTTGCAGTCGGCTGGACCTCGACGCAACCCCAAAACTCCAATGCTGGTTTCCATCAATCTTTTGACCAGTCCGGCTACGGCTATGCACAGCAGGATGTCGGCATTAAAGTCCGCATAATAAATCTCATCAGTGCCGTGCGGACACTCATGCGCAGTAAGCGTGTTCAAACCTGCACGGAAGACATACACCGCACACTCATGTAACCAAGTTCCCCTCATAGGGTTAAACTTAGTAGTCATCGTGTACGAACTGATCCTGGGCGGCTAATCATGCTCGTGTGTAGAATTCGGCATGCTAGACAATTTGTTGCTCCGCCAAACAAGCTGGGGTCAGTCCTGCGGTTCTGTGGCATCGTTTCTGTGCCCCCTAATCGTCACTATTCAAACGTTCGTATTCCTCGTTGACTTGCTTGATGAAGTCGGAGGGTGTATGTCCACGCTGTGTTGGACATGACGACTATCTCCGCTGAGAGCAAAGAACTCACACACCTCGCACTCGTACCAGGTGCCGTCACGAATACAGACCTGTCTGCCATTTATTACAATCGTGCAACTTTTTCTGTGCCAGCAACCTCAGTGGTCGTTGTCCGAGCCCATGCAGCAGTGCTTACTTGATGCCTAACTGTATACTGTGCTGGACGCTTTCCTGCAACAGTTCAGTGCCTTCTCTTCCCTGTCCATCCTTTCCGGCGCACAGACTTGCCCTATCAGACTGCCAATCAAGCCCGGCAGTCTCAGCACAGGTCGCAGCTGTTTCAGGTAACCCGATTTGGTCACGGCCTTGGAAGTTCTGGCATTGCAGGAAAGACCACCACTCTGAGGCTGGGTGATATTTGGCGACGCATAATTGGTACACATTTCCAGCGCATTCTTCCAAGCCGTGCATACACGTCACGCCATAGGTGGTGTCTGATGAATTTGGCCTTCATCATGTCAATAAAGAAAGTTGCGGCGAGCTGTAGTGTACAGACGTACGTTGCAATAAAAGAGAGTGAGATGTCCACTTTGTCGCCAACTCTCTGGAGCACACGGTCCCAAACCGCCTCGCACAACATGGCGTCTGGGCAACGAGACATGACGCCCAGGATCACAGGAACCTTGACATCTCCGGTGACGATGATTTGTGAGCCATCTTGTACTGTCAGTGGATGCACGACTCCGTGTACCGACACAGAAAGACCAAAGAACACGAGAGCGGCGGTTAACATGGTCGACGTAGTATCGGTCCAACTTCCAGGGCAGCTGCTCAGCGCGCCATGTCGGGATGGCGTCACAATCACGTAAGCACGTTACTTTGAAACGACCAGCCAGTTGCCCAAGTCGCTCCAACTCTGATGAGCGAGAAAGACATAGATACAACTCTGACGATACACATTGAGCCGATGAACGACGCTGGCATGGAAGGAATGAAAACAACGAGGAGCAGGGTGCTATGGCATTTCTAGTGACTGAGCATTGTCCCACCACTGTTTAGCTTCATGTTCGTTCACCGGGGGCATGAAGTATCGACATCGAGACTGGAAGGCTATGATATGGGTGTCAGTAGGAAACGTGCAGGGTCAAGTGTGTAGCTGACCCTCGAGAGACCGCTTTCGTATTATTTTTTCAACCGACAGTTCATTGTGCACTTGCTTTCTCTGAACGCCAAGCCATAAGCGGCTGTTATTGACGGTAATGAAGTTGCTTGCTTCTGACCTTCACGTCGTCGGCAAACAGCTCAGCTTGTGTCTTCCTCCTAGCCTTGGCATCGCCCCCGAGTGCGTCCAGTATCTGGTGCTTCTCGCTCATGGACTGATCCACAACTTTCACGCAATATTCCACAATTTCCGTTCTCCGCTTCCAATTCCCTGACGCGATCACAAGTTAAACGGCCATTCCTTGAGAATGAGAAATGAATCCGACTGGCTTACCGAGGAGTTCTTTCCATACGTGCGCACAGGCCTGGTCTTGTACACTGCCTCTTCCACCAGTCCCTTCGCGATCTCGATCGCGAAACTGTGCGTTCGAGCGATTCAATCTCATTGTGATCGTGTCATCAAGTCTGCGATATTCCCTGAGAAGGTCTTCGGGGGGTAAGCCACGCGCTCAAGGCAGTGTCGATGACTTGCCTTTGAACAGACTGAGGTTATGACATGTCGCTGGTGAAACATGGACCAGTTGTGGAGTCAGCGACGGGGCTTGGATTGCGAGACTTCCAAGCAGTGGAGAGGTTTTTGAAGGCATTTTTTCGACTTTGCCGGCATGCCGAGTTGCTAATCGCAGAACCCAGACGTGGCTATGTCGCTTACCCGAAAAGGAAGGTTCGGTGGTTCACGCAACCCCTCCCTCCCCACCCGCCGGAGGCAGCTGCGTGCGAGTCGACGCCAGATGCACCACGCAGCGCTCAACGGACCATCTCGCACTGCGACCGAGGAAGCGTCAGTCCATAAATTTTTATATTTTTTGTATATATTTTACTGGTCTTGACAGCTCATTTCGGGAACAGTCGGCGTGATAAGTACAATGTGGACGTGGATTTGACGTCGGCTGATGCATTCCAGCTCATTGTCAGAAACAAGTAATTTCCCGCAGCAAGCGCCATTCCTTACCCAAATGACCTCCCTTCCTTGACATTTGATGGCCATGTGTCAAACATTTTCCGAGCGACACGCGTAACGAGGTACGAAGGGACACGCTGGCCCGTCACATCGCCGGCGACACCTGTTTCATCATCGACGGTCAGAAGGACTCCTTGTCATCACAACAACCGGTCCACAAAAGGACGTGACTGACCTTGGACATCGCAAGTACGCGGGTCCTTTTTGTCTGGCACCAGCTCTCACGATAATCAGTACAGTCAATCTGCTCCAGCGTACGCTTAAGCTACAACGCGCGATATATTGATAATAGCAAGGTATCCTCTGGGAAGGATCCCCATACATAATTATACGGCAGCGGCACGACGACTTTCGCACAAATTTAATAATACATATCAGTTTCACGATACATATGAAATACCCCATGCGTCCGGAGATATCAAGAGTGGTCCACCGTCGACAGATCTACTCGTCCGACCCGCTTATAAACGTGAATGGATGTACGGGATCGGTGGCGATGCCTTCTTGAGGAGTGGGACCAGCTTTGTGTTTCTTTTTCGACTGCCTTGGAACGTACCCATGCTCCTCGACCATGTGGCGGTGCCTCCGAGCGGGATCCTTGAAGGCCATTCCACATCCGTAACGACAAACATGTGGAGTGGAACCGGTACTAACAACGCTACTGTGTAAGCTAGTCGTATCTCCCAACGAACTGATACGCACTGGCCATGCATATGGGTGTCAAGAGAAGTCTTTTGCGGGAATCCTTTCTTACACACTTCACAGACAAAGGGCCTAAAGAAGATAAAGAAGATCAGGAATTACCTGTCGCAGGTTATCATACTTACTTGTACCGCAAGTGCGTGGTCTCGACATGGCGTTTGACGAGTTGCTTCTTAGACGTGTATTCACATGTGGGCTTTTTGCGATCTTCCGGTGTCGGCCACGTACATTGCCACTTTCTGGTAGTGCCATCGGGAGACAACGTCGGTTTTGCATATCGTTCCCACACGTCTGCACCGCTCCGGGGCGACTGACGTCGGGGGGGAGGTCGGGTTACAACCTCCTCTTCGCTGGCATCGCTAATTTGAGAGCTCCCCTCGCGTGATGACCTTAACTGGTCGTCTTCAGAAGATGTAAGGCAGTTGTTTGTGGACGTCACGCGCCCCAACGTGGTGGTCAAAGGCCGCCCGGATTGTGTGGGTTGGTGCCTGTCTTGTTGCTGGAAGCGTTGTCCGAATGATGGCTGATGATCTTTCTCCAAGAGCTGCGCCCGACTGAAAACAACTCAGTAGGTCATCATGGCAGGGGCGACAGATATACTTCATCGACTCCATATTATTCCGGGAGGGAGGATTCCAAACAGGCAACACACTGCGGTATGATAAGATTATCAAGCCACCCGGGCACATTAAAATCAACATACGGCCCCTCGGGTGATGTGCTACGCCGCTTCTTGGGAAGCATATTGGTGGCAGAGCGACCATAACGGTTAACTACCGGGGAACTGGTGAAGATCAATGAAGGACCTCACTGGACATGGCAGTAGAGAACGCACGAAATGACGGGTGAATCATATGTGCTCAATGCAGAGCTGGTTGATGCCGACCGCATGGAATCTTTATTGTCGTAGTTGACGTAAATGATGGGAGGGTGGCTCATTTGTGACGCAGCTTGAAGACCAGGCCACATGTAAGTCGCAGTAGGTGAATTAAAGACCGAAAGAGAGACAGGTCGCTGTAGACTCTCATTATTAGTCCGTGGCTCTGTTAGGGACATTGAGGCGATGCGGCTTCTTGTAGCCATGTCCGAATGAGATGAGGGTCAATCGCATGTGAGCAGAGAATCACCTAGAGATTGGCCCGTCTCTCGAGTTGACATGGTCCGTTGCACTCCAAGACCGTGGAGGGGGCAATCGACGGTCGTGATCGAAATTGAAACCCTCACGAGAGAAAGGTGGCAAGACATGTTGTGACCTGCTGTTCGCAGTGAATATATTACAGTCATATTCCGATCAATAATTCACCGTGCAGAGCAGAGACAAAAAGATGACGAACTTTGATGGCGCCTTGGGAGTGCATTCTGGGGCCTGTGGCTGTTCCGTTAATTGGGGAGATCGGTGTAGGTCAGACGTGGCCGTATGGCTCGAACGCGTCCTAATACACTCCGGAGATGGTGACTTCATTCCAGGTTCTGGTCGCTCAGTCAGGCGATCAGTCGGATTCTCCTCTTGTGCTGGGGATTCGGAAGCCCTGCGAAGACATTGAGTTACAAGTTACCCAGTAGCAAGGACATGTGGCGTTAGCATATGTGTATTGCAGGTGATAACACGGAAGTAAGGAAAACAAGATACAAAGCGACGGAGTTCGCGCTTTCTGAAACGCGGGACGATGCATTGTTGCAAAGTCGTATGGATTGTTAATCCAACCGTCACGGTGGGAGAGAAGGATGAAATGCAACTACTTGCCATAGGTGCTTTTTTGCCTTGTCATAACGTTCCTCAGCTCCGGAAACCAGTAGGGACGGCGGTGAGGCCATGGTGAACGAATGGAAGGGGGTGAAACGATGTTCAAATGTCGTTCGAGCGGAGGGAGGGATTTAAGAACAAAAGGGACCTATTTGCCGGTGGAGATTATGCACATAGATATACTACGCGATCAGCACTAAATCGAGTTTTCCCAGTGAACGAAACATGTATCTGGTCGGAGATCTGCAGTTGTCTGCATCGGGCGTCTGGTCTTGATGCTCGCGGGATATAGCGCATAGAAAAACCCTTAACCTGAAAAGTGCACAGTCCGAATGTGGAAAAGCGGATGGAACAGAGCGTGTCAGACAAATGCGATAGGTAGGTGGGTCCGAGGGCCATATCGATTAAACGACAACCGAAATATCTTACGTACGCAGAACCGACCAACGACCACAAGGCATCTGTCAGGGGGACGTGAGGAACAGCTGATGCGTTGAAGTAACGGACCTAATTAGCGCACTTTGCATTTTGGTCGACTTTGTCAACTCCGCAAGGCGTGGATTTGCGACCGGGTCTCAGAGGCCACACGGCCTCGTTGGTTCACAGGGTGTTGACAGCTGTATGAGTATTATTTGGGAGAAACGACAAAGCAGATCTACAACAAATTGGCGAGCTGTACATTTCCAGCACTTGACATCGGGTCTGCAAGTCAGTAAAGTTACCGATCTTGAGACAAGCACTGCAATCGAAAGGGGAAGCTGTGACTGTTTGGAGAGCTTACCTAAAATAATTAGCATCCGCACCATAGTTCGGTGTTGTTCATTGTCGGGAGCGGCCGACTCAAGCTAGGGGAGCTGTGTGGAGTGCATGGTGGTGGATTCTTCTTCGCACTGATGCGAATTCATTTCCGTATCACATGGTAACAAGGAGCGGGTTGGTGGAAGAGGTGACACCTCCCCGATCCGTCTAGATCGCCGTAGGGGTTTCATAGGCCTATCCGAGCTATCCACCACCATACCATCGCCGCACAGTTGCACTGTGAGATCTCCTCGATCTTGAAATTGGGGAGTGACGGAGAATGGTGTGATCGACTGTTCGTCATCGTCATGAGAATCGGGGTGGGAGCGTTTGCGCTTGGAAGGGAAGGGAAAGGGAGAATAGATACCGGATGATGCGGTGAAGATTTGGCGATTGTTTTCACGCGCGGTAAGTGGGTAACTAGCAGCGGCGGCTAAAGAGATGGCAGGTGCCTGTTTCAAGGGTGAGGAAGGCGGTGAACTCAGATATCCTTCAGTGACGGCTACAATACACGTTGAAAAGGGCATAAGCCGCATTGGGGGCGGGGAATACGCGGAGACAGGAGACAAACTTTTTCGGGCGCGCATGGAGGCGGCGCGAATGCTGGCTGCCAAATCACCTGCGGACGTGCTAGCGGCAAGTTTAATGCAACGGGAAAAAGGAACAAAAATCCACACGGCTCACGCATCGCTGCTTTGAAACTGAGAAGCGAGTCTAGTCGCACGCTCGTCGTCTGTTAATATACGTTTCACAGGTGAAGGTAGCATCACAAGTTGCCCTCAGCTTGATGTGCCGTCAACGCGACAGGACTTTATTAGTCACGTGATGGATCGCTGAAACAAGCCAGCCGGCGCACAAAGACCTCCCCGACCGGCATCATCGGCATCGGCATCTCCGCCCAGATAACTTTCTATATTAGGAAATGTCACAGTCGCCGCCACACTGTCGTCGCACGGGCCCCCGCTCTCATCTGCGCGCGACGCCCCTTCTTGGTCGCCATGCTCCTTCCCCTCCTCCCCCTCCCCCTCCTCCTCTCCGCCCAAGCCCAGTCCATCTCCACCAGCCAGCCTGTTCCTCCCCTCCAATGGCTCAACATCACCCACCTCCTTCAGGGTACCTCCGCACCCCCACTCAAATATCCCTCCATCGGCTACGACAACGACTCGCGCACCCTCCTCCTCTTTGGTGGTGAATCTTCCAGCGGCATCCCGACCTCCCAGACCTATCTGTCCGTTTGCCCCTCTCCCTCTTTCTTCCCATCAGTTCACCCTCTCCCCTCAGCATTGATTTCAACACCAACGGATGGACCCTTCCTACCCCCCAGTCAGACCTGCCCATGACCCCCCCTCCTGCCAGGTACATGGCCCTCAGTGGTGATGACTTCTCCTCCAGCTAGTCCGTCTCCTGCTTCTCTCCCCTCTCGTCCTCTCATCCCCCCTGCAGTCGCCATGCCCACTTGCTCCTCGGCGGAAAAGACAGCGATGGTCAGCCATTGTCCGACGTCTGGGTTTGTCACCGCTTCCTCTTTTTCGTTTTTCCACTTATGCCACGTCTAGGAGTACGACTACGTCAACCAGTTCTGGTCTCAGGTCACTGTCTCTTCTGGTGTGCCTCCCTCTCGATGGAGTGCATCAGGTGGCCGAGATTATCGTACCGCCGCCGACACCACTTCTACCAACACTACCTTCTACATGTCTGGTGGTACAGATGGTAACTCCATGTTTCCCCTCAACGAAGTTTGGCAGCTCGAAATCACCGGTACACTCTCCTCCAACCTCGCAGTGAACCACACCTTCGGCAGTTGGTTCAGCCAAACCATCGGCAACACGTCCGGGTCCAGCGTTAACCAAGCTTCTGTTGTCCTGGGAAGCTCCATTATCTCCGTCAGCGGATGTAATTCTACCGCTGACTCCAGCGACACCTGTGCCGAGTCCAATTCTTACATTGTCAACGCGGGTCTTTCTCCTTCTGAAATAGTTCTTCCTTCCTGTTCCGCCCCCCGGTACGGTGGCGCTCTGATCTTCAACCCCTCTGCAGCCTCTTCCTCTTTTGCTTCACAAGTTTTCCTCATCCTCGGCACGTTTAACTCTTCCTACTGGGACGATCAAGGCGGGCTTCAACGCGGTGAAGTCGCAGTCTTGGACATCAGCACTGGGGAATGGAGCAGAGTTCTGCCCGCAGGTGATCCAGGGACATCCGGCATACCTACCTTCCCTACTCCCCGCGAGGGCGCAGTCGTTTACTCGTTCAATGAAGCACTTGTCGGCAGTAACCGACAACAGGCTGCAGATACCATCGTTTTCGGCGGTCAAGATGAAGATGGTACATATCTTGATGAGGTTTGGATCCTTCGAGCCTACAACGGTGTCATCACTGCCTCTAATTCTTCCTGGGGTGGACCCACCGGGCAATTGGGAACTGGTCTTAGCGCCAATGGTGCAGGGGTCACCATCCAATACATGACTCAATGTGCGTCCCAGCTCATCTTGGCTCCAACGACAACTTTGCCAGTTCCCACGGCCACGTCAACGGCTTCCACCACCTCCAGCCTTAACTCGTCTGAACCATACGATGTTTCCTTCGCGCACAAGCTTACCTCCCCTCTCTCTGTCGCCCTCCTCCTTCCCGCGATCCTCCTCGTGCGATTGGCACTTCCTCCGGCAAGGATCACGCGTCCCACTGACCATAAATCCTTCTTTGTCTATCCTGCGTCGACAATTGCTATTTTGGCATACGGACTGGGACTCGCAGGCATCGTCACATCCTTCACGTCCATCCGATCCACAGTGATCGTGACAAAACGTAATACTTCAAGCGTCACCCTCCGAACAGGGCACGGTATAGCAGGGCTAATACTAGTTGTTGCACTATATATTATTGTTCCTTTCCTCTACCTTCTGTCGTTTTTTCGACCAGCACGACGCCGCCATCAAAAGGAAGCCACTGACCGTTCCGAGGTCGCTGCGTTTCGCACCAACTCAGTCGACATGGCGGAGAAGTCGGCATCCAGTCCTACGCCACAGCAGACACAGTATCCACCTTCACCTCCTTCCTCGCCACGAGCACGTTTACACTCTTGGGGTGGCTCTAGTTTTTGGCTTGGTCGACGGAGTCGAGAAGGAAGGGTCTCAACTGACAGTGAATCAATGCATTCCGCTGCACCCCAGCGCGCCTTTGAAGTAGTTAACCGCCCCACACGCATCCGAAGGGCTAGCAGCAATGGCCTCACATATCCAAATATCGAGATTTACCAACGCGTGCCGGTGGTGCCTCGTAGTCTAGGTGACGTTGATTGGCTCGATCGGCGGCGCAGCCTAAATGCAGTGGTATGTATGATCTTGTTGCCTGCCAATCTGATGAAGCTGACTTCAAACTGTTCCTCCTGCTCATTGCAATATTTGTATGAACGATGGTCATCAAATTAACAGAACGAACTCGATTTCGCTGCCAGTCACAGCAGAACGCAGGGACTTTTGAATAGCTCGACTCCTAATACAGCAGACATGCTTAGTACTCGCGCATTGATGCCAGCACCTGCGTTTTCCCGTGCGACGTACGAGCCCCCACCGCCTGTCGAGCTCTGCTTCCGGATTCTCTTTCACATGCTTGTTCTTGCGCTGTGCGTCCTATCCCTCGTCGCTCTTTGGTATCGTGCCCCTATAGCTCTGTTTGCCGTATTTCTCCTCTGGACTGTCATTTTTTACATATCACTCTTTGCGCTCGCTTGGCATGGACGCCCAGGTAAATCGTTTTTGACTACGTTAGCTGCGCGTGTTCGCGGTCCACTCCCTCAGCCCGTCACCTCACCCGGTACGCCAACGTCCCGCCCGCTCTCCATGACAGGCACGGACCAATACCCTTTCCCAACCGATACTCGCGGGCCATACCTGCACCAACCTCCTTATCGTGCAGCTGGCCACGATGATGTGTCCACAAGTCAAGGCCCTCGTTCCGTTGAGACAGATGACGATGACGATGATATCGACGAAGACACTAGACAACGACGTATAGAGGAAGAAATGGGGAGACGAGAGGTGTCGATCGTCACAGTTCCGAAACGCCGATTGTGGATTACGAATCCGTCATGATCACCCAATTTTTCTTCCTCGTGTTTTTATGCTTATACGCCCAATACTGACTGCAATCACGATGGGAACGGGCTTAAGAGTTTGGCGTTACTTCCTTCTTTCCAATGCTTCGGTGCTCAGCCATGTCCGCAAGTCCACCTCCGAGTCTTCATCTTCGCCTCTTTGATTCCATCCCGTGCATCGTACTATAATCCTTGCAACAAGTTAATGATCACCTTCATTCATGGATCCATGTCGCATTGTTTCACGGTATATTTCGAGTAGATCTACCCCGGACATTATATCTCGAACAGTACCGATGTATTTCTGTATGCCAACGACATTAAGGGAGTGACTTATTTCTAATGTCTTGTCTCTGAGGGTTAACAAAACTGATCAAGTGTCGCATTAGGCGGGGTGTCAATGCCCGAATGACCAGTAAAGAGGGAACTGGAAGAGAGAGGTAACACGGTAACACGGCATGCATGAGAAAAAGTCGAAAGGTAACAAGCGTCCGGTTCTTCAAAGGGTGACCAATAAGTAGAAAGTCTATTGTGCGCCTTCGACGGCAACGTCGTGACGCCATCTATCCACGCGGCCATACTTGGCAGCGTCCTGCACCGGGGGAGGAGAGGGAGAGATAGGTATGCCCACCAAAGGGGGAGCACCCATACCCACATTCATAGGCGATCCGAAAAACCCAGAGCCGATCATCACAGGGGAACCAAAGTAGAAGCTATTGTGCATCTGCGCCTGCATCACCATTTGTTGCTGCTGCTGCAACCGGGTAAGCATCTGGTACTGTGTCCTGCGCTGTTGCTCGGGGTGGAACGCAAGTGGCTTGTTGTCATCCTCTTCTCCCTCACTCCCACCATCCTCCACCATCAATGGAAGGGAGGCACGGGAAGTCATAGCCGGGAGGCGAGAAACACGGAGGCCAAGGGGCTGCTCGTCCTCATCATCGTCTGCCAGTGGACGTCTGCCAGAGGGATCGTCAAAGCTGAAATTTGGTAGGGATAGCTTGGATTGGCTGCGCAAGATCTTCGATTCACTAAGTACTGCTGCAAGAGGCTTGTCTTCGTCCTCATCCTCGTCCTTGCCCATGAGTTTCGGTGGTAACTGGGTCGTTCGACTGGCAATCCGCTTAAAGGCTGCAGTCAAGGGAAGATCCTCATCACTGTCTTCATCCTGACCCCCAATTGGTAGCGACTTTGTTCGTGGTCTGGTGGACTTCTCGGGCCGAGTATCACTATTGGTTGTGGGCCTTGGCTTTTCCTCTTCGTCAGATGATCTTGCTACCCAGCTATCAGCCGCTCTGTCAGTAAAACGGCCAAGAGATTGTCCCAGAGGAATGTCATCGTCATCGCTTTCACTTTCGCTCGAAACATCGCCGTCCGCTGCTGGCGCACACCTTAGAGTAGGCTTCTGAATAATCGGAAGCACAGGAGGTTCGGATGAAACACGAGACTCTGAAGCGTCCTGAGTGTTTACCCCGGGATGAGACGACGTTGGTTCTACTTCTCGCAGCTTCGACTTGGAGTTCTTCTTCCGCTGGCGTCGCCCTGTGTCCACTTGCTCGCGCTTTTTACGCACCTCGACTTCAATCTGCTCCTGAGCCTCCATCTCCTTGAGCTTCTGCAACTCACGGTCCCACAACGCGTCGACGCCAAAAACAGAGTGGTTTTGCGATAGATCTCCGAGAGAAGCCAAGAGTTCAGTGACACGTGTCTTCTCGCCATTCGATTCGGGGAATAGTCTGGCAGCGGTGCTCCTCCTCACGAATGCAGAGCCTCTGTTGCTAGAGTCGTGCAGATTCGGTGTGGGGCCAAGCGAATCTGGATCGATCAGGGCACTTGGACGCTTAATCTGCCCGCGAACCATCATAGAGGGCCGGTTATCACCCCGGAATGTACTAAGATAAAATAAGACAATCAGCTTCGGAAAACGACCATAAATGATGTCAAGCACACCGAGCCTTCTGTTTCATCTCTATTTTGCGATGTTCGAGATTATCGATCAAACTTCGGCCATACAATTTACCTGCAGGCCGTCTGATCTCCAGCTCCGTCGGTGGCAGCACAGAAGGCAGGGGAATAGAGGAAGGCACAGGTGACTCTTCCTCCTGCATTTCAAATTGAGCTTGCTCTCCATCTTTGAGTGCACGAGGGAAATGACGATCGATATCCGAGTAGGCAATATCTCTCTGCCCACCAACTACTAGAGTGTTTCGGAAAGCAAGTTGAGATAATGAAAGGCTAGCTCGAGGATTTGGGGTGAAAGAGTTGGAAGGCACCGGCAAGCGGGAAGATCGTGGAGTTGAGGGAGGATGAAGACTATCGGCAGATACCTCAAAACCGCTGTGCGAAGTTACAGCGGCCTGGGGTGGGTGAGCAGGGACGGTGCTTTGTAAAGGGCTTGGCATGACAAGAACTTTCGGCCGGAGTAACTCTAGTGTAGAGAGAGGTCGATCACGGCGTGAATCGGCATCAACGTCGTTTTCAGCAAGCATATGTGTACCCATGGAGTTAACGGACAACGTCCGACCATGCACCTTGGGATCAAAGCGGGAGGAGCGGGAGGGAGAAGGTGGACGAACGGAAAATCCGTTGTCATCCATGAGCATATTCATCGAGGCCATGGTGCCCATTGATCCGATCGACATGGTCCGACCTCGGTTTGTCTTCGGGTCGAAACGTGAAGCACGATCCGGAAAGGGAGGTTGAACGGTGAATGGATTAGTATTTTCATCGTCAGGGACATCATTCAGTAAAGCCTTTGAACCCAGGCTCGCATCAGATGGTGTACGCGCGTGATTGGTCTGCAGGTCTAAGCGTGATGAACGAGACCCTGGTCTTAAAATCTCCTCTGGACCAGGAGATGACCGTCCTGAAACAGAAACAGAAGGGAAAGGGACGGAATGGAGAGGTGGCTGAACAGGGAGAGTCTCGATGAGCACGTGAGTAGAAGCACGACGGCGTTGAAGTGGTGGTTGTGGCGACTGGAGCTGTTCGAGATCTGCCGAGGACCGTACACGCCCAAGACTGTCGGGACCAGCCATAGCGTCCAAAAATGCACCACCGACGCCAAAGTCGTTCATGGTCCCAAGACTCATGGATCGCACATTTCTGCTGTGGGGGGTGTCACCGGCGACACTGTGCGCAGTACGTACTGGGGAATCGATGTGTGGATTGGGGAGCATTTCTGATTTCGCCCTTCCTTTACCCTTCCTTTTTGCCTTGTTCTTTTCCATGAAAGCGTCAAGCCCCCATGAGGTGAGGTCAACTTCTACATCATTCTCGCCAGCTGACTCGTCCTCATCGTCAGCGTCTCCGAAAGGGTTGCGGAGGGCGTCTATTGAGGCCTTTGATTTTCTATTCGGCGGGTCACTTCCGACCTCGCTTGGAACTTGAACACCAAGGTAATCGACGCTCCTGCGGGACTTGTTCAAGGGATCATGGCGACGGAGATGGGCGAAGATGGCACTCTCATGCGCGGAGTGGTAGGGCACATCAGGGTTGTCTAAATCGTTGTCGTATTCTGGATGTGTGTCAGCGCAATGTATTCGAGTGCGGACCTTACGAAACGCCTGGGGACTCACCAAGCAAAGCTGCGGCGAGCTGCAGACGAGAGAACGCAGCAGGCTTGGATAGTGGCATAGTAGACCCAATCGCTGAGCTATGGACGTTGGTCAGGATGGGTGTAGTTGGTTCAAGTATGAGCTGATGCTACTTGAAGGTGATAATGTACCGCGGGACTATTCATGTCGAGCTCAGCCACGATTTTAGCTCGAACCATTAAGTGTTATATTCTCAAGTACATCACAACTCGTCGTGCGCGACAACTACGTTCCCCTCTTCGTCAATTTCCTCCACCTCCAGCTGAAATGCTTCGTCATTTATGAACGCATCCCATGTCTTCGCATCTTCTTCGTACCTCAAAACCTGCTCACGAAGTGATGGATCAACAGGTGGCGCAGGCCTCACAGTGCTGTCTGTGCGTGCAGTCTCGGATACACCCAATGATCGTCTCAGGACACGGTCCACCCGAGTCAGGAATCTGAAGCACCGCCCCATCAGTCAGTAGCAAACATGCACTCGGCCGAAAACCTACAAGTTGGAGTCGGCTACGTCAAAGCCAGAGCGAACCAGTGCACCGTCAATGAGAATCGCAGCAACCTCTCGGAGTTCAGCCTCAAGCTCCTCATCCATACCATCTATCTCCAGTTGTTCCACCCGGTGGAGTAATCCCTCCATCAGAGGCGATCGAGGGTTAATCTCAAGTACTTTCTGCTTTTTCATCATCTCTTGCATGGCATCGTTCTTGGCACCCCTACTTGTAGCGCTCACTAGCCTTTGAACATTGGCCGTAAAGCCAAAGCTGTCTGCTACGACAGCGCAGGGGCTTGTCACAAGTCTGTCAGAGATAACAACTGCACCCCACCGTCAGCTTACGTGGGTCATTAGGGGGAGAACATGTAATTATTTACCATCTCTTGCATTTTCGCCAACCTGAACCTTCAGCCAGTTGAGCAGAGGCGCAAACCTCTCTCCCAGAGTTGCCATACTTTCCATTTCTTCCTCGGAGTCTGTAGCAACATTATTCACCGTTGATCTGAGCATTAGAATTGATGCCTACCATCTCCGAACTTGAGACCGGCTTTTGCGACATCTTGGAACCGAATACCCCTATGAACATTGGTCATTTACCCTGCACAAAATACCCAGCAACTCACTTCCAGCTCTGCAAGTGTTGTATCAAGATCTCGTCCAAAGGCTCATTTAACAAGAAGACCTCATAACCCCTTGCATGGAGCTTCTCTACGAAAACGCTGCCTGCAAGATGCTCGACAGGTTTACCCATGCCAGCAAGATAGAAAATCTGGTCCTGGCCTTGTTTTTTATTACTGACGTACTGCAAAGTTATGGGCGGATCAGTGCTATGGACATCGTCTTTCATTACAATGCACGTACATCGTCGAGGGAGATATCACTTCTTTGGTTGGTTGTGTAACGTGTCAGAGCTGCAATTCTCTCGCGGTTCTTGCTGTCATCGGCTGCACCAAGCTTGAAAATGGTGTTGTATATTTTGGTGATCTCGTCGAACTTCTCCGGATCTTCCTCGATAGTCTTTCCAAACAACTGGAGGACACGGCGGACAATAAGGCTTCTGATCTGTTTAAGGAATGAGCTGGATTGCAAAGTCTCGCGCGATACGTTTAGGGGGAGATCCTCGGCTAGATACCAATTGACGTACAGACACACTGTCCGACAAAGAGACAAAGTGCGTACCGTCAATTACGACCTTAACCCAACTAGCCCACTTTGGTAAAGCGTATTCGCCAAAGTCAGAAGTTATGAATACATGTTTTACGAATAGTTTGACGTCATTGGTAGGTACATCCAGCGGTTGGTCGAAAAAATCATTAGACCTAGAGCGTATCAACTATCAAGTCTCTGTGCTTAGGCTCACGACTCACAAGCGAGAAGGAATATAAATGAGTGCGCGGAAGGAGACGCCATCCCCTGTATCCCCTGCAAAGTGAGTCCACGTGAGAGGTTTTTGAAAGTCCTTGAACGTGGCTTGATATAGCAACTCATACTCTTCATCAGAGATGGTTTTGGGGTCGCTGGCATTTGTTATCTTAATCTTGGATTCTCTTTACCCAGAGTGACAGTGACCCACCGCATCCAAAGAGGAGGTTGAGAGTTCAAATGCTCCCACGAGCCAACCATAACCCTCATTGTCTTGGCTTCCACCAACACAGACTGTTTCTCCTCCTCTATCACAGCTTCCTCTCCATTACCTTTTGTCTCAGCATGCTCAGGGAAGTCTTGTGGTGGTCCTTCTTCCATTGGAACTTCTTCCTCGACTTCGTTCCAGATATATATGGGGAAAGATGTGGAGAAGACAGAATGTTGGTTACTTTGATAGGTTTTTTAATAGTGACGCATATCGCAATAACAAGACATACACAAGCTTCATCAGGTTTGAAGGGACCAAATAATGCTTTGCGTCAGTCTTCAGTTCAAGAGTAACTTCTGTACCGTGTCCGAGGGTATTTCCACGAGGGTCGGGATATACTTCGAAACTACCCTCATCAGCGGAGGAACTAAAGATATATTGCGAAGGGTTGGGATACTTGGAGGACTTTGGAGGAATAGAGGCAACGGTGACTCTATCTGCGACAAGAAAACTGAACGCGGTGATTTAAATACTCAGCCTTGAAATGTCGCATCAAAGTGAAATGTAGAGCAGTAGGTACCTGCTATAGAATCCGACACCAAAGGCACCAATCAAGTTACTAGTACTGGTGGTGTCCATGCCATCGGTTTTTGCGAGGAAGTCAGAAGTCCCTGATTTTGCAAGTGTTCCCTAAATATAACATAAGCATAAGTCTGTTTATCGTCAACACCGCTCTATCAACATACTAGGTTGCTCGTCAATTCCTCCGCACTCATTCCAATGCCAGTATCTAGGTCTATTAGTACCGCAGGAGAAGACCGAAGGAGCACGTACCAGTGATGATGATACGACCACTAGTACCATCTTCGTCTTTGATGGCTTTGATGGTCACGTTCAAGGGGGAAACACCATCATAAAGGTCTTTCTCCACGAGAGTAGTCAAGCGGAATTTCTCCAGAGCATCGTTAGCATTTGAAATCAATTCCCGAAGGAAAACATCTCTTAGTAGCGGAGTCAGATCTAGCAGGCAAAAAACAAAACAAGAACCAGTACCTATTTAAGTAGAGACTGCAGAGCGTATGAGGCTTTGGCACAGCACGAGGATGATGATATGCTCACCTGTTTATGACTATCTTGCGAAGACGCGCTACGTCGCTCTGCGCATAGATCAGGATTGAGCATAAAAGCCTTGTGACACTGACACACGCACTTGGTACTCGTGTTTGACTCTTGGGGCATCAGCGGTGTCCTGAGCTATTATAGGGGATGTGAGGGCAAGGAGTACCAGAACCAACGGGCGGAGCAGACGCATCGTGAAGACACTGGAACAAGACCAGGTTTCGAGGACACGTATGCTGTGACTAGATGTCTCTGTCACGTGCCAGACGCGTAAGCTGTTCAGTCCTCATGTCATCCAGTTTTCCCCATTCGCTGCTAGGTCTAGTTCATGAATTTCCGTGCCGTTGTTGATTTCGATCGAGTAAGGCATTTTGTTCTCGGGCCTTGGGTTTGAATCCTGGTGAGTGAGCTACTTCGTTTTCTAAGCACAGGCGGGGAACCTGATACTGTACCTCTTCTGTTTGGATGCAACTGTTACGCGTAACGCTGTGCCAGTTGTGTTGCTAATTGTGTGACACGTCACTATAGAAACTATGACACGTCCCTGAAATACAACTGCTAGCTAACCATCATAATTGATGAATGCCCAAATATCCTCTTCCTCCCCGACCGTCATCGGTCCATCTTCGACTCCTTTCTTGCTTGCATCCACACAGTGGGGACTGATGTCCACTCCGAGGATGTCAGTAGCATCTAAGCCGCAGAATTGAGCTCTTCAAGTCCGCAGATAGTTCCTATGCGATTTTCAATCCCGGAGCGGAGATTTGGGTGGCAGCGCAAGTACTCGTTGAGCGCTTCTTGTGCCTTCTTGCTCGTGAGGCATTGGGCAGAGAGATTCCAGTCCCCCACCACACACTGTTTCCAAGACTAGTAAATTTAGTAACCAAGCAGTCGAGAGCGATAAAAGAGCACCATTGACTCACCTTGAGGAACTGGGAGTAATGTCATGAACTTGACTTGATCAGGTTTGATGACAGTCGACAAGGAGTTCCTTTGTCAATATGTACTCGAACCGACTGGCCGGTTGCTGTTCTCTCGGGTGTTGCTAAGCTGGCAAATGTGGCAACGCGTAACGCAACCTCCCCCGGTTGCATCCATACAGAAAGGTACAGTACTTGAAGTCGCAAGGCATGGCTGTCAGCTTATGTAAGCGGTAGAGTGTAGGTAATCAACATATTCCAACAGAACTCGTGTCTGAGACGAATAAGTCGTTGCTGAGGCTCAGTGGGTATGATTCCATATCTAAGAGATGCCATTCCAGGTTGTCAACTATATGAGCTACTCAGCTAGGAGCAGGTCAGCTCTTAGACCATCTTGGAACCTTCCACCAATGTGATGTCATGTGACTACATTACCGATCACGTGACATCACATGCTGGAAGGTTCTATCGAGAGATGGTTGAGGAGCTGGCCTACTCTCCTAGCCGGGTAACTCACGTAGTTGACAACCTCAACCTGGAATGGCGTCCCTCAGGTATGGAATCATACCCACTAAGATTCAGCAACAACTTATTCATCTCAGACACGAGTTCTACGAGACGGATGAGAGACTGACGCTCTCGGTATTTGATCGAGGGGCTGACCCTGAAGCGGTGTCGGTGCAATTTGAACCTCGAAAGGTGGATCCAACATCTTTCAAGGGGCGCACGCTGATAAGCAGCAGTTCTCCTACCGAAATGGAGACAACATCCTGTTATTTCAACCACTGAAGGGTCAGATTGACCCTACCAAGAGCAACTATACTGTGGGTCGAGTGAAAGTTGAGATTCGACTCGCCAAGACAGTCCGAGGACGGTGGGGGGGTCTAGTTGGCGAGGATCCTGATCGTATGTTGTTTTAACCCCAGTTATGCAGTACAGCTATATATTGTTTCGTAGCACTCGCGAGTTCCGCTGCGCCATCCTCGTCAGGAATTCCGACCAGCCACAAGAGAAAGAATTGGGAAGGTATTACTACAGATATCCTCACTGGCGACAAGGAAAAGACTGTGGAGCAGGATCCCAACATTGGTGGCGATAATACTGTCAATGCATTTTTCCAGAAGATCTTTGGAGATGCGGACGAGGACACGAGACGTGCGATGGTGAAGAGCTTTCAGGAGAGCGGTGGGACGACGCTCAGCACAAACTGGGACGAAGTTAGGAAAGGGAAAGTTGAGGTCAAGCCTCCAACGGGGAGCGAATGGAAGAAATGGGGTTGATTTTACATTATATTGTTCTGTCAGGAGTTAATCCCATCGTTCTCTCGCAGCGGTTCTTTGCAAAGCACTTGGTATTAGATCAACTCACTTGCATTACATAAGCCATGCAGGCACCCATCGTAATCAAGTTGGCACCACCCAGGGCAAGACCGCACCCTGATTATGTCCTCGCTCACCCTCATCGTCGCCGCAACGACGAAGAATGGTATTGGGCGGAGCGGTACCATGCCTTGGCACCTCTCAAAAGATCTGGCATACTTCAGTCGGGTCACGACAAGCACACCCTCCGCTGCCGAGATGAACGTGGTGTTCATGGGTAGGAAAACTTGGGAGAGTATCCCATGCAAGTTTAGACCACTGAAGAAGCGGATCAATGTTGTGGTCAGCCGAAACGATGACTATGACCTGTGCGTCGATTCCAAATATGCTGGCGTGGCGACTAACGGCGCAGTAGGTTTCGGGAACACGCAGCACTTTTTCCGATCGATTCGACACATCTGTGTTCCGACCTGAAAGTTGCAGTAGAGACCTTTGGGTCGAAGAGCAACGCCTATCGTCTCTTTGTCATCGGAGGGTCTTCGCTGTATCAAGAAGCACTGGCACTGTCATCTCAACGTTCTAACTGTCCGATGTCGCAGGTAGATCGCATTCTCATAACGCGTCTTCGTAACCCGGAATTCGAGTGCGATGTATTCTTCCCCGATGTCCTCGGTGATGCGAAATGGAGAAGGGCGACTCATGAGGAACACAACGCATGGGTGGGCTTCGAGGTTCCAGCAGGGATTCAAATGGAGAATGGCATCGAATTCGAGTTTCAGCTGTGGATTAGATCGTCGGAGTAGCCTGGGGCCTCTAGCTGGGGTCTTGCAAGTTACGTCTGGCTATTGTCATATTTTATCCAGTTACATTTCCACAACAGCCAGGTCTCATGTCGTGATACTCGACGAACTATGCTGCAACCCAGCGTCGACGATGATCAACAATATGCTACCTCAGCAGGGAGGCTTCCCTTGTCGCTTCATAAGGGTCAGAAATGTAGACGTGGAGTGACGGGAACCTCGTACCTGTCTGTGTTTGGGATCCTTTGAACAGATGACATACACCCTTCTCTTGCGTATAAGGATGCTACAACCATCGCACATGACTTTGACCGACGACCTGACCTTCATCCCCTCGCCAATGCTCGAACTGGTGCTGCAGCAGGGACAGCAGAACACGCGACTGGAACACGATTGAGATGAGTGATGGCTGCGGTGCGGAGCCGCTTAAGAGGTGGGCGACTCGAGGTGAGCAAGGCCCTCAACATGTCTTACAACGCGAGGACGGTACTCGTGAAAGTTCCACTGTTAATCCGACCGTATGCAGCAAACAGAACAGACAACCAAATTGTCCTTTCCTAGCACCAACTTAACTCTGGGGTCACACTCCGTAGTCATGTCAACACATTCGCAGCTATCACTCAGTACGTGCCAACGACACCTGTATACACGCATATCAAGACAATTTCTGTTGTTGCAAGAGTTGGTGTTCTTTCTTCGTGCGATAGAAATCCGAAAAAGACAGCCGGATACCTAAGAATCGACAGTCGAGATCAGGGTGAGATTGAAGTGCATGGACGATGGATTGTGCAGAGTCGCTAAAGGTTGTACCGTACTCCCTCATGAGTGCACGGATTCTCGAAAGGGATTGAAGGCCTAAATGATCTGGCGCTGGCGCGGCGTAGATTCCCTGACATGATGTGAGACAACATTGAATGCGTTTCAAAAAGACATACTCTATCCATGTCTCTTGCTTCATCTCGTCTTGCTGACTCCGACAAACAGTAATGGAAAAAGTTTTCCTGTCGATGTAGTTGTAACAAACAATCGGGGTTCCTGGCGGTCGAGACTCACAGTGGCCTCACGGAATTGCAGGATTGTCTGAAAGACGTCTCGGACTTGGGTTAGGAGGTTCTCCTGGAGGATGGATAAGTACATTCGCATTTTTATGAAAACGCATCCGAACCTCCTTTCCGGCCTTTGGGAAAAGCAGGAATACTTTCTTGACCATCCTATCAAGATAAGAGCGATGAGCCTCGATCATAGCATCAAGATCGCCCTCGCGCTTTTGGAAAAACTCGATCAGAGTTTTCCATGAGCACGCTATCACTTCTAATTGGCAGTAAGCCTGCATCTGGCGAATAAAATTTATCATTTCGGCCATGATGATGCGAATCTGGTGCCAATCATATTCGAGGTCTAAACCATCCTTTCTGAGTAGTAAAAACTAAAGGTGGGGGGACACCTACCAGGTAACCTGAGGAACGTCCTCGACGCACCTGCAATTCTCATCCAACCCTGACTCAATGTACTCTCCATCCGTTTCATCTTCCACAGATGGTTGAACAGCTTTAGATACTTGACCATTGAATCAGGGTCGAGTACTGTATCAATCGGTGCGTCTACTTTGTATTCGAGGGTGAAAACATCCCAGCCTATTTCACCGTGGGAATACTCAAGCATGCGCGCATCGAGCCTACGGAGGACGTCGGGGGGGTCATTTTGCGCATTAGAGGTGCGGACGGCTGTTTCAAGCGTCGCAGTCAGGTTATGTCGATAGAGGGTGTTTGCGGGACGAGTGAGGCTTGGTCTGTAAAGATGGTTAAAGACTGTAAGCCCTCGCGTGTGGTCAACTTGCCCCAAAGCCTCCATGAGCTGCTCCGCAAAGTCTCCGTAGCCGAGGAGCAAATAGTGTTTTAGAGCATGAAGATGATCCATCAATTTAAATTTCTCGATGAATACCTCGAAAAGTCGCCGACTGGCTATTGAATAGGCAGAATCTATGGATCGCTCGAGCCCCACAATATCACTGTATTTAAGGACTATTGAAGGCGGATAGCTGTAATTTTATCGAATGTAGGAAATGGGTCGACTCACCTCCGCCCGTGTTGCTCATCTTTTCTCGGGTAGCAACCCAATCACTGTCGTGACAGCTGTATCGGATAAAGTTCAAGCTTTTCCCAGTAGAAAATATCTATTGGGAAGACAGGCTTTGATCGATACGCTGGCGAGAGTGGTTTTACTTACCTTTTTCCCAAAGGCTTCTCCGACAAACATGGGCAACATGTCCTTTCTGAAACGGTACTTTGCTTCCCAGAGTCGAAGACCGCTTTCGCGCTCGGTGGAAATGTCCTCTGTGTCGCCAGCCAGAACACCAAACACGCCATCTCCATTGGCTGTGAGCAATGATGGATGTAGTAGGTGTTGTACATGGACAAAATCTGGGTCGACAGAAACGAAAAATTCGTTGTAGGGATCATAGAGCTCGCCTGAAAACAGCCATCTATGCAAGGTGGAGAAGAAGGGTTTGGATACCTATTTGGAGTTGGGGGGAGGGGCTTGGTAGGAAACCGAGGAGAGGACACACCTCTTCCAGTAACTGATCAGTGAACTTGCGAACAAAGGGATCGCCGTTGTTGGTGTAACTGTGAATGAGATTCACCAGAGCGCCACCATGGGTATCTGGCTGTGGATGAGGAAGAGTACGGATGAAGGGAAAAGGAGGTACCCCTAGCGCCCTCGACGCAGATGCTCATCATGCGCATTCTGAGTCTCCAGTCGTTTACCCAGACGTCCAGGCGTTTCAGCGTGAGAGCAGTGTGTCGGTCAGTTGTGTCGAGGTCGGTATCTGGATTTGAGATTGTCATCTGGGACTCGAGGATGGCAACAAGACGGTAATATTCCGTGAGTTGGGCCTGGAGGTGATGGCATAGACCCTGTTCGATCATGCCAACAGAGGAACGATGCTGATGGTCTTTGACGAAGAAGTCGACTCTGGAATAGAGATGGCCAACCTCGGCGAGTCTGTGGATGAGAGACCTCACGGGAGAAGGGATGGTATATCTCTGCGGATGGGTCAGGGGGAAAATGTAAGAAAGGGATTGCGGCGCACAGCGTCGTCGATGAAGACGAGCCTGTCGAGGTCATCTTGGTCGGAGGAGGAGAGCTGGACGTATTTACCGGATATACCCTGGAGGAGATAGAGGGTGTCGCGCAAGAGGAGATGCTCCGGAAGGCGTGCTCGGGCTTGTGGGGTGAATGAGTGGGTGGAGAGGACGAGAGTGTGGGGGGGTACCTGCTCGCGCGCGGTAATCGCGCAGAATATCGGCCTTTGACTTTTGCTTCCGGGGAGAGTCCACCGGGCTCGGCGCGGTGGAGGGGGACCGGGTGGACGGGGGATGGAGGGTGGCGAGGAAGGAGGGGGCGGTGGTGGAGTGGGGGCGTGTGGAGGAGGCGAGCGCGTAGAGGAAGAGCAGGACTTCATGTTTGCGGGCAAGGATGGGCTGGGGAGGAAGTGAGCGGGAGAGGGAGGATGGTGAAATGACAGACCTGGTCGAGGAGACGAGCGAACAAGTTGGTAAAACATAGAGAGGCGGTGCTCGGGGAAGGGTGCTGGAGGACTGGGGCGGGGTGGGCGGGGTGGAAGAGAGCGAAACGGTCACTCACGGTGCCGCTTGATGAGGCTGGCGAGGTGTGCGGTGTCGGGCTCGTAGGACTGGCCGATATGGCTGCAGAGCGGGGTCAGCGGGTGATGATTGGGGCTGGCTAGGGCGAACTGACCTGGAGAGGATGTCGGCTGCGTGGGCTACGAGGTCGTCCCTCAGCCGTCTGTTCTCCCGTGCGGGGGCAACGACCGCGACGACGAGCGCATCCAGCGACGAGAGGGCCATATGTGGCTGTG
>JBBPJW010000223.1:0-44625 GCA_038088935.1 Pulveroboletus aff. viridisquamosus
GTGGGATTAGATACAAGTTGATGGATATACACAGCCTACAGACAGGGAGTAACGAGCGCAGGTGAGGTACGTCCTTACTGTGCAACCGTGCTGGAGCGTGACGACATTGTACTGGACTTGTATTGGACTTGTATTGGGTTACCCACATTGGGAATACAAACCTTGATCTCATGTTCAATCGCTTCCTCCATCCTGTTCTGCGGTGTGGAGAGCTGATTGCGCGTGTTCAGGCTCTATCAAACCGTGCGGGCAAGTGCCTCAAGGGCAGCCCTGGGCTGCGGGGTTGGCCTGATTTGGCTACAAGGCGATTGCCGAGATAAAGGGCCTACCTCGCTCCCCCTCGACAACTACATCTCACCTCCTCACGACGACCATAGCAACTACCAGCGACCGCTCCCCAGCCCTGCTTGACATCTTTCTAGGAAATGGCAGATCAGCTAGTGCGTTCGTGCAGACCATCACGTCGCTATCCGCTTATACATCAGTCTTGTCCAGTCTGAAGGTCGGTTGCGGCGCGCCATCGGTGTGCGATACGAGCTTGTGCATTGACCCTCTTCTTGTGTCGACATACAGAACAAATTTCCGGTGAGCAGACTCCTCCGCGCTTGGAGTGTTCGTCGCTCAGGGTGTGCGCACAGAATTCAAGGAAGCCTTCTCGCTATTCGATAAAGGTCGAGATCGACACACGCATTCCTTCCTACCGCCCAATGGGCTAATAGACATCTGTTCATCGTAGATGGCGATGGCACGATCACCACGAAGGAGCTTGGCACGGTGATGCGCTCACTGGGACAGAACCCCACGGAAGCCGAGTTACAAGACATGATCAACGAAGTCGACGCAGACGGAAATGGCACGATAGACTTTCCCGAGTTCTTGACCATGATGGCGCGCAAGATGCGCGATACGGACAGCGAAGAAGAAATCAGGGAAGCCTTCAAGGTGTTCGACAAGGATGGCAACGGCTTCATCAGCGCGGCCGAATTGCGGCACGTGATGACGAACTTGGGTGAGGCCGTTTCTGGACGGGGATGATCGTCGGTTGCGTGCTCAACGCTGGCTGCAGGGGAAAAACTGACCGAGACCGAGGTGGAGGAGATGATTCGCGAGGCAGATGTGGACGGTGATGGCCAGATCAACTACGAAGGTGACTCATTATTATCGTGTCACTCCTTCCTGGGTATCTGCTGATATGGCACGTAGAATTTGTCAAGGTGAGATAGACATGGCGTCCAATGTTGTCCTAGTGACTTTCGCTCAGCTACTCGAAACAGATGATGCTGTCAAAGTGAATTCATCGACTTATTTGCCCATGTCAGCCGTTGTTTCGTCTGCGTATCCGAGCCTCTCGCGCTTTGGTATTTAGCCATAACATGGAGTGTTGTTTTTACTTGGATTTTATCGTGTAAAGACGCCCATACCGATTACTATTGAGCGGTGATACAGTAGTCGACTTGGGCGGTGCGAATGACGTCATCTGAGTGAGGCGCAGCAGACCGAGCTCGAAAAGGGGTCCTGTGTGCGTCTCTCATCTCATCTCCCATCATGTCAAACACATCCAACACATCCAATCCCACCCAGGGTTCCAGCGTTCCGCAGACCGAACAGCGTTTCAACATCTTGCCTCACCCTGCGGTCAGTGACACGCGGGGGCCCTTGCTTGTCACTCACTTGTCTCTTCAGAGGTCAAACAACCCCGCCGATCTCGTCGATGCGGGAGCCGGACTGACAAGTGACCCGGCGGTCATGGCACACCATGCTCGGGGTCCTCACGTTCCCAGCCAGGACATCTTGAACACGTTGGACGCACCACTGGCAAGTCGCCACGTTCTGTCCCTCCCGTTCCGTCCCAGATTCTCAGATCGCTCCGTTCATCTTTTCTAGAGCCGAGAGGAACTCAGGAGGAGGTCCGAGGAGCTCAACAAGTAGTCGTATCGGGACGCGTCGAGCCCGCCGTGGTGTGAACCGGTTGTAGAGTTGTATGCTGGATAGGGGCGCTGCGATGTCGTGTGGATCCAAGGTATAGAGTTGTTTGCGACCTGATGGTCGGACCAGCGCCGCAGCCGGCGAACAAGCGCACGATCCGAACGTTGCAGGAATTAGATTGATACAAGGAGTGACCTCGGAAGGCCTTCCTGTCGCCTTCCGCTGCTCGAGGATAAAAAAGGCCGACGACGATGCAGGCATGTGTGAACCCGTTACTTTGCTGGATTTTATTCCAAGACGGTCAACACGTCCACTGGCAAGTCGGGTTGCGGACATCTTTGTCGGACCGGTAACGCATTCCAAGGAGACTCGTCGTCTTGCACGTATGACCAGCTTACCCTCACATGTGGGCACCCTTCGAGTTGTGTCGTTTATTCAGAATCGTAGCACTTGAGATACGCGTGAGTGGCCCGCAGATGATGGGATGTGAATGAGAGACACCCCAAAGAAGGCAACCTTTAGTGCGCCATGGCAACTCGAATGGTGCTTGTAATCTGCTCTCGGTGCGCCCTTTTTGTCTTCTGATGTCGCTTTGTTCGATTTCGCAGCGATAATGGGTCTTTTCAGGTCCGAACTGATGTCCTCGTACACGCGTTGTCAACGACGCTATTGTGCTCTGTTGGAGTTCATTGTCCTCTTCCGCGTCTCGACTCAATTTACCCCTTATGAACGTGCTTGGCGTACTTGCAGGGTCGACCGATGTTCCTGGTTGGATGAGATCGTCAGGACACGGCACGCTTTTCAGCTTCAACCTTGTGCCGCTGACCTTGTGGAATCCTTCTTTGGGAACACGACGATGGGCCTTATTAAACGCGGAACGGCGACGGCGGCTCCTCGAACGCTCCCCGATACCCACCCATTTCTTTCCCGTACGTCGCTGGCGACTTGTCCTTCCACTCTCTTCAAGTTCGATTGCTTTTGATAACCACGCCTTGTACGAACCTGAAGCACCCCTGCACGCATCCCATGTTGTTCTATAAGACCATCGCTATCTTGTGTTGGAGTTATGCCGTGACATCCCTTCCATTGGACCCGTATCGCCAGCACAAGAGAGATGTTAATCCTGCCCTCGTTCCCTCGTTTGGGTGGCAGGCCGGAGTCAACCCTGATGGTCAGTAGACTCACTCGCTCATGCCAACCTTGGATGGACGTCGTTCCACCGCTTCTAGGCACAGGAAACTGCGATGGCGCCGTGAACGGTACCAACGGGAAACCTATTCTAGTGCCATGTCAATGTCCCCCGAACGCGACATTCTTTCTTACTGTCTGTCACAAAGGAATCCATCGTCTCCGTGCGGGCTCTCATAGAATCTTTGCAGGCCCTGAATAAAAACGTCGCCGCCGGTTTCGTGACTACGAATCCCACTGTCAAGTTGACCTTTCCGACAGACAACAGCACCGCTTCCCAACTTGCTCGTCTGAACGCTGCCGCCGTCACCTTGCAGAATCTGGAAGGCCCTGGCGTTGGATGTCCCGCCTCCTCCACCACTTTTTCTGCACAGCATAAAGCTATCGAAGCGGAGACGTCGAATACCACATCCCCCACCACTACTCCTGTCGTCTCTTCTCCTGCTCCAGCCCCTTCTGGCCTCAGTACGAACTCTAGTCGGGCATGCCCTATCGCTCCGAGTTCCCCGATCGCACCATTGGCTCAGACGTCCATACCTCCCCCCTCGTCTATTACAAATACGACGATTGCAACGGTATCATCTAGCAATACTACCACCCTAACAGATGTACAGATTGCTGCCCTTGCACCACCCCTTGGATGGCAGTCGGGCATAAATCCAGATGGTACGTGTACGAGCTCTCTACAGAGCTCTCCAAACTTAATGGGCATTTCCAAGGCACTGGGAATTGCAATGGAGCCGTAAACAGTACAAATGGGCGACCCATCCTCGTTCCGTGCCAGTGTCCACCAGACCAGACACACTATATCTCGGTGAGATTCGCTTTATCTGTACTCTTGCCCTGCCAAGTCTCCTGACCCCTTGTTGCTCTAGAATCTCACTGCGAACATCCGGGCTGGGCACGTCGTTCTCAATCCCACGGTACTGGTGACATTCCCGACGGATACCAGCACTGCGTCTCAGAGAATGCGTCTCAATGCCGCTGCAGTGACCGTTCAGAACTTGAACGGGGCGGGGAAAGGGTGTCCTATTTCCTCCACCAATTTTACTGCACAGTCCAAAGCTATCGGTGCGAATGGATCGGGATGACGGTTGTCCTGGGAGCATTGCTGTGTTTCTTACAAGTGTATCCTACTGATGTGTAGCATATATCACCAACGTATCGATGGTGGAATCCAAGGGCGCGCGCAGCCTTTCCGCTCTCTACGACTCTCGATGGCCACCCACTCGGTTCATGATCGGGACAGGACACCCTCTCACCCTTTTTTGTCTCAAACGACTCGTGTCACAAAAAATAAAATTTGGAGTTGTCGTCTTCGTTGACGTTCACCGTGATCAAACGTATCATAGATAGACACTTGAATGTCTTTGAGTGACTAGACGTGCGAAAGGGTGTGATTTGTGATTTGTGTCGAAGTAAGCTGTACGAGCCAAGTGAGTTAGGTCAAATAAGACGAAGGGTGAGCTCGTTCCCGCGTCACTCGATGGTATTCCGACATTAGCCTCTCAGACCTCGATACAAATACACACACCGCAGCGCTTAGACATGCATGATGCACTGCGCTCAGACAACGGTGAATACGACCGGGATCCAAAAAAAGTCGAGCCATCATTCTAATGTACCACATCTCTATCCCTCTCGACGTTCCAGCACGCGTACTCCTCCTCCATTTCTGCCGAAGCCCTCGTTTCAAACTCGACGTGTGCTGTCCACTGTCATTTCAGGTGGAATGACTTCTGGTACGTTCGCTTCCTCTTCCATGGCCATTTCTTGCTCCGGGGGAAGGTCCGCGAATGCAATTGAAGAGAGTCCGGCGTGTTGACTGGCGGTGTGTTTCGACAACACGCCGAACCCGGTATCGATCCCGTGATACAACTCGCGGTCATACATCTCGCGCACGCTGATGATGAATCGAGGCATCATGGTGCACATAGAGATGATATAGACCCCGACCGTGAAATGCGACCAAAATTGGCTTAATGTAATCTTGAGTTCGACCGCAGAGAATGTGTTGAAATACATGATCCTACAAGTCCGGGGAAAACATCAACGTAATTAGTCTTTCTGTGCATACCCGAGGGTAAGACGCACGGAAGAATACTATGATAATGCATGAGAATCAGAGAGAAAAACATACACAAGGAAATAAATGATTCCATCTTTCATAAATTGCTGTATATACTGGTTGGGATGCCATTTCCTGGTCATTCTGAACATCCGAACCGACTGCCTCAGGCCCGGGATAACAGCGAGAACGAAAACTGTGACACTGAGAAGAAATTGTGGAGCTTCCACGAACAGTTCGTAAAGTGATGGTTTGCTGTTCAATGAGTCTTCACACACAGAGAATTCAGAAATTTGAGCAACTGAGAGTAGAGGAATGAATAATAAATGACCAGCTTTATGAGATTTTGTGATGTGTGCCATTTTGCTCGAGACGAACCTGAGTGGTATTTGGGATTCGAAGAAAGGCCCGCAAAAACAACGAAGGGAATAACCTGCGAGACATACATGAGAAGGAGAACCCAGAGAATCCATTTTGATCTGTGCCACATTGCATACACCCGCAGGACCATCATAACTGTAAAATAAATTACCCCACAGTAGGAGGCATAATTAGGTAGGAACTCACGATCAGTAGCGTTATAAAATAGTATCGTCTCCCAGACAATTACTTGGTATAGTCTGCTGCCTTTGGAATATCCATGTCTCAAATTAAAAGTGTGGAATGAAGCAGGTAAATCACTTACACCTATGCGAGTATTAGCAATACAGTCCTCGATCAGAATTTAATGCTTACATCTACCAGAACATGATAGTCAATGGCAAAAAGACATCAAGAAAAACACCAACCGTGCTTCCACTGACTAAAATACTACCATCTGTGAATGTTTCCAATCAGTATAACGAACGTCCAGTTTAATTCTGAACATACAAACGCTACAGAGGCTTGAATACAAATTAACCATGACCTAGACAATTTGCTCATCATAACAGCAAAAAGAGACCTACATAGCCCAAGAAAGACCAACGTAGCGGACCTACATCGCCGTGAGTTCGAAACACCGCATCCGCAGTGCCTATACACACGAGTACAAATATTGTAGAGACCCAGCTCCATGGTTTGCGCTGATTGTCCATCAGATGGCGGGTTCTCTCCTGAGAGACGTCACTCCCTTACCCAAACTTGGTCGACCTTTGAGCAATTTCAGTCAGCAGACATAGTATAGAGGTCAAAATAACATACTTCTCTCGAAAATGTGAGGACTGGGGTGGCAGATCGGAATAGTACTTTTGAGCGAAAACGATTTCGGGCACACAGAAACCACCCACGATAATCATATAAGACGGCAACGGCACTAACAACTGCACTGTCTAATAAGTTCAACCTTTCACAAAGGGTAGGAACAGCCATACGGGATAAATAGTTGTTCGTGCGTGAGGACATGACAATGCTAGAAAGCTGCGATGTATGAAGGCTTGATGATAGTGAAAATCCGGAAGTCGACAACAGGGTGATGGTTATCCCCGTTATATCGTCTACCTGTATGTTATTTACTTCACGATTCTTTACTGATGCAGACCGATGCTCCCCACGTCTGACTGATACAAGATGATGTAAAGAGGCGGTGTGTGGCAGCGCTAGAAGGTCCTTGTCGTGACGCAGAGAGCTAATAAATTTGATGTGTATCGGCACGGCGTTGCATGATGGCCAGTGGTTAGCAAAGACCGGATATAGATATATGCTTACCCTATTTATTCATCTATTCCAGTGCACCACTGCGGATCAACAGCCCCGGGTCAGCCCACACTGCAGCAACCGGAAGAAGACGTACAGCGATCTTTCTAGGGATACCCATGTTACGTCAAAGAACGGCAGCGACCTCGTAAATACACTGGAAAAGATGAATTTTAGAACTACCATATCCCCTAGCCGACGAGAAAGCGGTCCCACATCTGCTAGAATTGTGAACGTGACCAAAAGACTCACCATTACTTCCTGCAGGACTCCCACATCTAGCCATAGCTCTCCAGCTAAACCGCGAGAACCAGAAACCGATGTCTAATGCCATTGGTCCGAACACGGTCTCGAGACACTTCGGGGATAACTCGAGGAGTGAGACAAAGGCAAGGCAGTATAGCTCGTTCTGTGTACACTAATCCAAGAATAGATAGGCCTTGCATCTCATTTCTCACGTATTTCCTGCCCTACTCTCGTGATGGTAATACTGTTCAGTATGTTCCCTGTACCCACTCATGCCTGGCTGTTCTGGCGTCCAGGTGGGAACGAGAGGGATTAGCAGGGGCCCTCTGCCTGGCTGTCAGGGTATTTCAACAAATGACGCCGACGGAGCGCAGGGCCACTTCGTATTGTTCTACATTGGGTACACATATCCTTAACATGGTCACAAAAAGGGCCGCATCCCTGTTGCTCATTCGATCACTGCGCATCAGCGCTTGCCGCTACTGAGTCAACCCGACAAGCATCTTGATCATCTTGTCCTGCCTGATGACATGTACGTGTTCGATTCCAACCCAACGTTTACACTCGGCCGGAATTCGAAGCTCAAGGGCACACTCCTTTGTTCGAGGTTCCACATTAGTCTACCGTTCAGATTGAGGCAATAGTTGGCAACCAAGAACTCGCTGGTAACAGAAGTCAGCAGTGCCCCCTCACTAGTACAAAAAAACTCACCATCGTCCGCAGTCACCAGGTCCTGGTGGGAAAGCTGTGGAGAGTTAAAATTTTCGAGATAGGAAATCGGTAAGCTGTGGACGCCTGAGCACCTTTGGAACACGTCAGAAGCCCACATGAATACAGGAAGGGAGTCATCGCGAGATCTGTAATACTAAAGACTAATATGACGGAGCCTGAAATCCGCTCGGAGACCCCAAATACTATGTGAAATCTAGAGAGCAAGGAACAGTTAGTGAGGAGGAATGGGAGAAACTCGTCCATCAACTCTAATGCAACCATCCCTTGTTCTCTCTACCCGAAACTGCCGGAGAACGAGTACGCACCGCCATAGCCCCAGGCACATGATCCGGTAACACCGGATATAACCGTGGATGCACCACACCGACGACCCCTTGGGATAACCTGATGCAAAGGGACAAGTGAAGAAAGACATCAGCTGGGTCAGGGTCCGCGTTCCAATCGGATGAATGTCTGTCGTAGAGGACCCTGCAAAGAGTAAAATCCAGTTTCCCAATGGTCTATGGCCCCTATTAGTCGCTCAAACAGCAAAACCTCACCTGAACCTAGCGTAAATGTGGTTATGGAGCCAGTGGCTCTGATCATCTTAAAAGGCCCCCAGAAACGAACCTATCCATGTCGTACGTCATCGCCTCTCCAAGGGTTTTTTCCAAGGGTTTTTATATAACGAATTGAACTGTCAATTTGTCCATCCCTCGGAATGGAATTATTCGAGATGCTTATCGCCCTAATGATGATCTAGTAGAAGCAAATGGACCCTGGGATGAACTTGCCTGCGTTGGTGATCAGAGAACAGGCTGGTTTGACAGTGAATGGACAAAGTTCAACAAGGATGAAGTAGAAAATGCTTTGATGAGAAGTAGCATCGACACGATGAGATCAATGAAAGGGAAGGCAGTTGAAGGTGGTTAACGGCTGGTTAGTCATCACGTGGCACGAAGTTTTTGAACTCTTCACGCTGATACACGTTCATTATAAGTAGGATAAATTGCACAACCTTTATATTCCAGCTTCTCTCGTCATCATATCGGTCTTGCAGCCAGTGTTACGGTATTGGTCGCATCAAGGGAGCGATGGGATCCATCTCTCATGTCGGCGCCGGCAGACATGAGTTCCCAGCCATTACCGACAGGACCACCATCGCTTCTGTGCCTATCTACTACCTAAGTGCTCACTTTTTGTGACTGTTTTTACTTTTGACGGAGGGAATCGTCATTATTCCACCCAATGCGTATGCTAGGGGCCATCTGACGGTCAGTCCTGGGTGTAGGTGAAAGTTACCCTACTCCTGATTCGGATTGGTCTGCTTCACTTTTCGCTCTTCAGACACAGGACTTTTCTTCTTGTCCCGCTATCCGCAATCATCTTCAACAAGCGATTCAATAAGTCCTTGGCCAGATTGGCTTATTCTAAGCCAGAAGTTCTAGCGTATATAAATCGTTGCAGCCAGAGTGCTGCTTTGAAACATAGTTCCAATCCATCCACGAATAGCTCGCAGAGGCCCGATTACTACTCCGGCTATCACGCATTTGGTGGGACACCGACACTTCCTTCTGTATAGCTGGGAGCCCACCACCGACCATTGGGTTCTTGTCGGATCTTGTGAGGCAAGCAATTATATTTCAGGGTGAGTCATGATTTACCACTTAGGGATTAGCTCGGAGATTAGCTTTGATGATCCTCGACAACATCAGGCATCCCACAAAAAGAAACCAATTATGTTGTGGTCGATTACCTCGAAGATGGTCAAGACTAGTGTTACGTGGCCCAGTTAGCGGTGGCTTTTTTCCCTCTGCCCCTTGCTACTGAGAATACCTCTCAGCTGCGGATGATCATTATGCCTTTATTTGCAAGGCCATATGCGTTATCCTAAACTCGATGGATCTAACAATATATCTAAATCCCTCTGAGACCTACAAGAGGGGTTCTCCATTCCGCTTAGTCTGTATCTCTTTCGGTTGCTACGGCCCCCTGTCATTGGCCCAGGGGAAAATATCCAGAGGTTTAGGCTGAGGAACATAAAGAATGATCGATGTCGTGCACCGCAGGGACATAGCAACTCTACGATACCTGATCTCATGAATTCGTACGTGGCCATTATCCTACCATATTCGGGTTGGTAGGAGCCTCTACTTCCACCGTATACATTGTTGGGGCCCCTCTAAGAAGACGGACGGTGTACTGGTTTCTATAAAATTTTGTGTAGGTCTTGATGATGTTGGCAGCCCAGATTTGCCGAAGCAAGGAATGAATTTCCTCGGTGGTTGGTGCAACGTTTCCTCTTCTTACGTGGTGTACATCACTACCACCCTCTGATATGGTGCAAGATACCAGCGAAGGACCAGAAGGCAGCTGCTTCGTGGATTTTGTAAATTAGAGCACTGGTGACACAGGTGTCCCAGATAGTCGCTTCAGCTCTATGTTGTGTGCGATTCACGAAAAGGTGACTGAACTCAGCGAATGAAAGAGACGTCGGACGATAGTCACCAACCCCGGCACCGAAACAAAAACAACAGCTCAGCCCAACGACCCGTAGACAAAGCCCACCGCAATGTCATTCACTAGTTGAGCGGCGGGTTGTCAGGAGTCAAGTTCTTCGTCGGCATTTCCCTCCTGTCGATATTTAAATCAATGGCAAATATTGTTAGAATTGTTAGATTACCTACGCTTTGCCGCTTACATAAGCTAGTATCTATGTCGGACCATTTGTTACCTTAGGATACTTAGTGACTACAAGTATCCTGCAGGTTAGTATCTACTTATCTACCTAATATATAGTGACTACAAGTATCCTGCAGTCCAACAAATATACCCCCGGCTGGTTTTCCATCCGCAGTTGTGCCTCGCAATGAACAAAATAGTATCCGTGCGGTGTTGATCACTGGTGTCCCGCCATATATTCACAAGTACGCGCGCAGCCACGAGTGCACCTCGGTCGGCTGAATTAACCAACCAGTGCTCACATGGCAGTGAGGTGCAACAGGCCAATATGTTGTTCACCGCATTCCACCACTGCCTTTTCATCGGATGGTATCACATGTTGACAGAACATCGGGCACTGAAGCGCTGATGCACCACGTATAGTTCCAGGAGCCATAACACGCACATTCAATACATCTGGGATAAAATTGACTCCGACAGAGTCCCAGCTTCCTGTCTCCTGCTCTCAAATTTGGTTTCGCCCCAAACCATATACAACCAATTTTTCTTGTGCCTGCCGTGTCCTCTGACATCCAGTCTGCTTCATTTTTCCAGATGATGGATTATACGTCCTGTATGGTTGCTCATGCCTTCAGGCATTGACTATTCTGACAGTTGTTGTTATCGCTGTTGTCGTATATGATTCTTGTGAGTGATTCCCTCGTGTATGTCATCAGTTATGTTCCAAACTAAAGTTCATCATGCTACCACTGTAGTCCTCAATTTATTCAGAGATGTGTAGTATCTCGTCCTTTCCACTTTAGTGATGAACTGAAAACAGTGAAAGGTAGGATATGTTTGGGTAAGAAGCAGCAATTATTGGGCAAGTACTAAGCCCCTGACAGTCCCACAGGGGAGACAATGGACCCGGGTGTCTGTCATGCTTGTACTAGTGCGTCAAGTGCTCCCTCTCCATATGCTCTGAATTGACAGTTCTTTAGGTCCGCTATGGTGGCCTTTGTTTCACCATGTGCGTCTACGATGGCTGCAATGCACGTCAAGTTATGGTGCTGACGGCAATTTTTCAAGTCTAACTCTCTCGATTTGCACAAGGCTCACTTTGCTGTTTCTCCCAGAGCGAACTTGCGTCCGAGATCCATGTGTACTAGAAAATTCCACCATTTGTCCTCTGTGCCACACTTTTGGCTCTCACTGTTATGCAGACCCAGAGGGAGTCATTTGAGATGTGCAAGACAACCAAGCAGCGGCAACCTAATCAATACATGCAACTGCTCGTGAGGTATGGAATTGTTTATTTCCTTGTGTACGTCTCGCTTTTCCCACTTCCTCACCCATCCATCCACCCAGCTGCTCTTTGGACCTAGGCTCCATGCTAGAGTTCGTCCCCGACATCCCAAATCAGATTCAACTCGTATTACCCCCCAATATCTCAAATCGGATCGTCTCAGAACCGTTCATGTCTCCATTCATTACCTTGTCCTGCTCCTGCAGAATATCCGCGAAGATCGTACGCATGACGGCATCCTGATTGGATATCGCTTGCGATAAGACACCAAATCCGGGTGTCAGTCTCCTGCAAGAGGCCACGAGAACCACGGTCGTATAGTTCTCGCACCTTGATGATAAACCGGGGCATCAAGGGGCATATGGCTGTATAGGACAGCATGTGCAGGATAAGCAGAAAAGTGGTGCTTGACGGATTCCTATATTCGATGACAGAAGTGATATTGTAAACCATGTTCCTGGCAGTTTGGAAGGAAACGTGAGACCCTTTTTACTCGATCACTCCTTAATCTAATCATCGTTAAGCTCGACGTATTCAAGTATCTCTCGTTGCTGCACCGTCCCGAGGGGACTTTTCCGCTCATACCATTTGGTACTATGACGCAAACCACCTCAGAATGTGTTGGTGCACAGCGGAGTGCCCCGCGTCATCATAGGTAGCGTAGTTCCTCGGTGTATATAGGCCCCCTCTTTCGTAGATATTTGTTGTCGTCTCACACCATGTGTTATCCCGGTCGTCCGCTCGCTCCTCGTGTTCCAACAGAATGTACACTTGACTTCAACACGCTATTTCACCTTTGATAGCCTCAATGGCCTCCATGATACGATCAAAAGTTTCATAGTACCCTGAAAATCGGTGCACTTACCGCATACTGAAGACAACGACGTGCACGGCCACGATCCGAGGTGTCCGCGTGGGAGCCGAAGCCTTTGACTTGACCACGACTCCACGACTCCGATGTTCGTTGCGACGCCCAGCACATCCAAAGATATCAGACGTTGGTGCCCCTTCCCCAGCTTGCTCGTCTCCCGGCCACAGTATATCAAGTCATTCGCCCTGCACTACCCATCGGCTACCACCTTTGGACGCAAGTGATCACTCTCACCCGGTGGGAGAACATGCGAATGGTTCGAGAAGGTACACTTCAATCCAGGGCCAACAAGGAAACGAACCAAGCAGGACCCTGAACATCGGTCACGGCTCACGCATAAATTCAGGGGAAATTAGCCTCACTGCAATCTGACGTGGTCGATCTCCGAGACTTTTTTTTTCCCGGAGGGCAATATGCCGGTCTTACGCCCCTGACTTGGCCTTTCCACCTCGACTCGTCTGACGTCCGCGGCTGTACGTGAGATATGCCGTGGGTCATTTTCTCAGGTGTGTACACGACCGTGTCCACTTGGAATGTCCATTCATACGACCCGTCAACCTCACGTCTGATCCCCGAGTCAATGATTAGGCTTCAAACTCGTGGCATCGATTTCAATACCATCCAGGGCCTGTTGAAAAGCGCACCTAACGACCATTAGGTTGCGTTTGCACCGAGGCATCCTGCCAGCATTATCTATGCAGGCACATTTTCGAGTGGCGTGAGCAAGCTCTTTCGTGTCGTCATTCCTGGGATTTTCTCGTGTGGTCTGTCGGCAAGTTGTTTTTCTCGTGAGGAAAGGTTGACGGATCTAAACAGTGCACGTCCACGCGCGAGACAGGGAACGATAGTGTGCAGTTCTTTGTCTGAGCTAATCAGTAACGAGTAACGCCTTATCTTCTGGTGCGCCAAGGCTCTACATCACTTCCCATGGACACGCCATGCGCTCCATAAATCGCCACGATCGCCCTCCAGCGTGTGTCTGGATGATTTGAGACCGTTCCTCGTTCCCAAAAGCGCGAGGGTGGCTGCGTGTAATATAAAATCAATTTCCATCGTTTTCTTCTTCTTCATGGGCTAATCCTTGACCTCGGTAACCCCATGTCCGAGTCACCCTCGGACAACTTGCCCAGTTTTGCCGTGTTCGAGAACTCGGTTTACTTCGGGATCCACATACAGAACGTCCTGTATGGTGAGTCTCGTGACCCGCGTCATGTAGACTTACCTCGACCGCTTCGGCAGGCGTCGAGCTGTTCCTCTACTTCAAGACCATATACATGTTGCTGACGAACAAAGGAACGCGGAACAAATCCCACATATTTTGCGCGCTCTTCAGTAGCGTGATGCTGTTCTTCATCACGATTTATGTGGCTACCCAGGCTGTATTTGACGAATAAATGTGGGTGCTAAATTCGCATTATCCGGGGGGTCCTGCCGCGTACTGGCAGAAACACGTCTCGGTTTGGTACATGAGCTGGGGAACAACGTTGGTCATCATACTGCAGCTCATGACGGACAGCCTAATGGTAAAAGCCTATACGCACGATACACTAGAAGGTGTGCTCATTCGTCTTGTTTCAGATCTACCGCTGTTGGATCATATGGGATAGCAATCGCGTCGTCGTCATACCCATCGTTCTGTGGATAGCGACCCTCGGTGAGCAAAACCTCATACCCCTTCATAGGTGCTTCATTCCACGTCCACCCTAGCCTTGGGTGTGTTGGCCGAGTGTGTCACCCGTTTATCAGGGGGCAACTACTTTACGGATGCTGCTCCGAAAGTCGGCCTCGCATACTACACCGTCTCGATGTTCCTGAATACGACCTTGACGTCCACGATATGTTACCGTATTGTGCGGCACGCCAAGACGGTCCAAGAACGTCTCGGGTGTGAATACGCAATCTCGTATTTCACTGCCGTCACGATCGTCGTCGAGTCCGTGTTTCCGTACACAGCCTCTGGCATTGCCTTCTTGGTGTCATTTGGAATTGGCAGTCCTACGTCGGTGACGTTCATATGCGTATATTTCCTGATGATGGTGCGTGTCTTGTTGCGTCTGCAGCTGATGGCGCTGGGAGAGGCTGAGCGCGACACGCTCGAGCAGTGCATATCACCGCAATTGCTGATTCTCCGAGTGATCACGGGGAGGGCGATGCAGAAGGATACATTCAAGCGACCATGCTCGACGATCCAGTTTAGTTTTGGGGCCACAACGTCATCAGAGCAGTCCGACAGCAACACGACACGAATGCATCCGCAGACGTTACCAAACGCGTAGAGACGCTAACAAGGCGCGATTGTCACGAGTAGAAGCTAAAACACAATTGAGGCGAGTGTGGAAGACGACGGTCGACGTCGGCTCGCTACCTACCTTACTGCTAGGATTCAGGTTGCAGTCCGCTGGACGTGTATTGGTGTAATATATAACGCTAGGTAGCTTATCGTTATAAGCAAGTTAGTGCAAATGCCACCGCAGACAGAGACCCATGACAACCTGCACTTGCCATAGAGAAGGCTATTGGAAGGGTACACTGGACTATAGGTTCGGGCAGTTAGCCTGTACATGTTGTGAGTATGTTATATCTACTGTAAGTAATGAATGTGAGCTCACCTCCAGTCAATAGTAATGGACTGGAGGGCAATGGGAAGGAGCGGGTGTGTTAATGTAGCGGTAGTCCGGAAAAGGAAATAAAGTGACTGTAGGTAAAAGTGGGCATGTCTATGTGTGCCATTCGGCCTGGTCTCCAACAAAGGCCACCGACCAACGTCTGAACTAGGTGAACAGTAGTCGAGGAGTGAACAGCGACACGGGTAACACCGAGGCCGACTTTGGATGAGGTCGTGTTTGGCTTGATAACCCTACCATCATTCTCCGACACTCGGATCACGACGATGCTAGAGGTTGAACATGCACATGAACACGTTCCTCCATTAACCCCGTGAGGTGGGCTAGTAGAGCAGTAGGAACGGTAAATTCTGCCGGATGACAGCGGGGCAATAAGTCCCCGTGTTTGAACAGTTGGTTTGATCCTTGGATCTTTATGGGTATCGAAACAGTCCGTAGTGTGAGATGGAATCTTGTATACCTAAGATGAGAGTTCAGGCGTCAGGGACGTGGTCGGTTCTTCGAGTGGTTTGCGAGTTAAGTTAACCTGGTTAACTTGAGGGGTCTCCGCGTCAGGTGATATATCAACGACCACGTGACAAACCGAAGCGCGTTTGGTTGCAACCGCAGAATGGCGACGCGATGTTGGCCCATCAATCCATGGCCTCCTCGTCGTCGCTCGCGTTGAGCGCCCTTCTCTCGACACTGCACACGCACTTGAACGCTCAAACACAGTTGTTGCCACAGCTGCACTCTCAACTCGGTCTACCTGCCACTGCGCTCGAAGACGAACTCGAAGAACTACAGCATAACTTGACCCGAGCGGTAGAGTCTCAAATCAATGTACGCAAGAAACAAGTGGAAGAATTAGAGATGAAATGCGAAGAGGTGGAAGTCGGATGCTCGCGCTACGCATGCGCGCTGGGTACGAACGCCAAAGTCGCTGGATCGCTCCAAGAGATAAAATCGGAAAAGGTTCTTCCGCAACGACATGCACGCGCGTTGGAGTATCAGGAGCGGTTGCGACAGGTGCGTGTATTAATGAGATCCTCTTCGATGTCGACAGTCAAGGGTGACGATGATCGTCGAATGGTTCGGGGATAGGTTTATCATACGAAACTGGAGCAATTAACGACGCTGATGAATCGGTTGAACGTTCTTGCACGGAGTTTGGGATCAAATTACTTTTCGGCTGATATTCTTCGACCAACTGTTTCGGTCGAAGAGGATCCTAACAATCCCAATGCCCTTCGAGATGTCATGCCAGAGCGCTTCTCCAAGCTGGAGAAGGAGCTTGTCCGAGGGAAAGGCGAGATGGTGAGTTGAGCTCCATATCTCCGTATGCATAGCTTCTACGGTAGAGGTGGTTATCGGGGTTGGTCTCCTTGCAAGATACCCTGCTTGGAATCCAGGGACAAGTTGATCAATCAACGTTCACATTAACATGGTGAATCGTTGATTTCTCGGTGCTCGTGGAACGTGCACGCCTTGGGTTCTCCATAAGCTGAGTGTTGGCGGGTATTGTCTCTATGATCCAATAGCAGTTACCATCATGTCGGGCCAGCATCGTACTACATGTCTCGCAAGGACAATCATGTTCACTAAACCCGTTTCTTATTTAGACGAAACGTCTCGCCCTGCTTGGGGACGCGTTCCTCCAGCTTGATTGGCTACACACAGAACTTGGTATCGATCCACCAGAAGTCGATGACTCTCCCCTACCTGCCACTTCTTCCTCAACGTTAACAGTCCCCGCCTATACACTCCCTCGTTCATCTTCCTCTAGCGGCTTACAACCACTGAGTGCAGATCCCTTTCTTGAACCAACCGGCACACCTACACCTTTGTCTCAAGGTAGAACTGACACCAAGCTTCTCTTCCGCTCAGCTTCTCCAACCCCGACACCACCCTCCGAGCCTGGTGTGGATCCCCTGCGGGAATTTCAACATGTGTTTTCTCGTTTTGTACAACTCTTGGATTCCTCCTCGACGCCCGATCCCAATCCTGCCGCCTTACTCAGTTCGCTTGCGGTAGAACCAACCCAGAAGATGATGTTGTACGCAGAGCAGCGATGCACAGAGTTGACGGAGCTGAAGAAACGGAAGGAGTCTCATATTCAAGCCATGTATGATCAGCTGGAATCGCTTTGGAGAAGGATGGGAGTGGACAATGCTGCGATGGACGCATTCGTTGAAGTGCGTCAACCAAACTCGAGCCTCGTAGTTCTTGACACGTGTTGTCTGTAGGCGAATCGTGGGACGACTCCCCGAGTTGTTCAAGCCTACGAAGAAGAACTGGAGCGCATGATTGACTTGAAGAGAGAACGAATGGAAGAGTTCATTTTGAACGCCCGGTCTGAGATCGAAGTGCTGTGGGATGAGTTGATGACCGGAGAGGATGAACGTGCAGACTTTGCTGCTTTTGTGGATGGTGGGTACCCTCGAGGAAGTTTCTGTTGTTTGTATGACATTCGTATTTCACGAACAGATGAACACACGGAGGATTTATTGGGCCAGCACGAACATGAAATTGCGCGGCTTAAAGCGGATGTCAGACTGAAGACGCCGATATTGGCGTCTATAAAGAAATACCTTGACATATGCGAAGAGGAGAAAGAGCTGGGGCGGGCTGCTAGTGACCAGACGCGACTCCTCGGGCGCGGGGGTGGTAGGGATCCCGGCCGGCTGTTGAGAGAAGAGAAGATGAGGAAGCGGGTAGGCAAGGAAAAACCAAAGGTTTGTTCTCGGGTCCCTCGAGTGTTAATTGGTTGTCTGATGGCTCGACGTGCAGCTGGAACAGCAACTCCTATCATCCCTCCCCAAGTGGGAGCAGACCAATGGTCGCCGCTTCTTGGTGCGTGGAGAAAGTATGCTCCAGATTCTGATGGAGAAGATATCGGCGAATGAACAAGAGAACAAGAAGAAGACGATCGCGTCACAATACTCGGTGCAGGCACTCAATGCGAACAAGCCCACCGGTCCTCTGACGCGTAGCCGCAGCCTGGAGCCTACTACTGGCTATGTGCCTGGAAAAACCCACAACCCACTCCCAGGCGCTGCCACGCCCGCTGTGAGACCGGGGTCGTCGATGTCTCAGACGACGACCAAACGACAAAAGCTTGCGGACGGTCGTGCCAAGCCTGTGAGGGGCTCTTCTCCGGCAAAAGGCCGCACGCCAGGTGGTGCCGCTTCTGGACTGGTGGTCCCCGTCTTGCATGTCACGACACGGTCGAAGCACGCGGAGGGATATGCGTCACTTGGATGGGGTCGCGCGCCACCGACGATACAACGGACGACGTCGCGAGCTGTGACGAGCTCCGGTGTGAGTTCCCACCGCCACGACAACTCGACGAGATCGTATAGTGCGAATGCGGTGGCATCGAATGTGGCACGGGCGGTGAGCTCGGGCAAAGGCATTCGGATCAAGCGAGAGAGTTTCCGACCACGACCGAGCGTCGATGGTGCGAGGGGTGGTGCTGGGGCTGGTGCATTCCGGGGCATGCCCCCGACGGAGGAGGAATGAAGTCCCCCTCTCCCCCTACCTTTTTTTTCTTTTTTTCTTTCTCTGTTCTTTATTACGAATGGACGTTCGTATATCTGCTCGCTGGCGAGGGCACGTGTGGACCACCAGAGGTTCATTACCTGTATCGAATCTTTGTAGGGTACGGAGAAATGTACGGTAAGCGTGTCCCTTCTGTATCTGGCGACGTCGGGACAAGTCTCAAAGGCACGGGGACCCTGAATTGATTCGCCGTCCTCGAAGGGGACCGCAGTCCCATGCTATAACGAGCGACCAGACAAGCCACCCTCTCCGACATGGCGGCATACGCAAGAAATGAGAGATGGCGCCCAAGAAGAGGAAAGCCCACGGACTATCGTACTCACCAGACAGGCACTCCCGACCCGTCGTTTGTGTTAAAGGATCTCGAGGAACGCGTGGCGACGTTGTCGACCGACGCCATGGGGCACGCCTCAGAGTCCGTCCGACTGCGTCATGTCAAGCCTGTAGCGTCCTATTCATGGATCGATGCGCCGGTCCCCACCATCGTCGTGCCAGGTAGGCCTCGACACGCATGTGCGACCGCCACACCCCCCTTACATGTCCCTCTCCCAAGGCTCACCCTGGATCTGGGCGGACGAGCGTACGCCGGTGAGACAAGTGCCGCTCGACGCAGGTGTCCAATTCATCCATCATGACGCATCAAAGATGGGTAACCACTCCCCCATGTTGCCCCTCTTTGCCGCGATTGATGCCATGCACCCCGACTTTGCGTACAAAGAGCTCGATCTCGTCACCGATCGCAATGGACTCCGGAAGTTGTTGCGCTACGTTGATGATGCTAGTAGCGACATGGACTTTCGGATCGACGTCGATTTGGTGGGAGGGACGTGCCTCTTTACGCGGCGGGAGGAGAGCGCTACGCTCCCCGGACAGAATACAGGCTATGTCAACGAGTATCTCAGGGCCACTACTAGAGTCCCGTCGGGGTGCGAGAAGATGCTCGATCATCACCGCATCATCACCTATGTGAGTCGGGCGTCATGACCTTGAATTCTTGGAGGCGTTTGACGATATGTCGTGCAGAAATTCGGGAGCTTGAATATCTTGCTTGGTTTCACGGCGGACGCGTGCGTGGAGCCAAAGATTGACGATGACGACCTCCTCGCGTCGTTCTCATCGCTGAGCATTGGAAACCAGTCGAAGCGGCCGACCAAGCCGGACGAGCCTGCATCGCCAAACGGTATCAATATCAAGCACATCCCGTCTCGTCCGCTCGTTCCCCAGTCCGACCTGATCGAGGTGAAGACGAGGTCTGTACGCCGACAAGTAAATTGGAGAGAGATCTATCCCCAGCTGTATCTGTCGCAGACGGCATGGCTGTACATGGCGAAACACAGCGGTGGTGTCTTTGAGCCTGTCGACAAGATCTCGCTCACGAGCAAAGAGATGAGGCCGTATGCGGAGATGATGGAGGGGTCTCTCGGCAAGCTGAAGAATTTGCTCAGGGAAATACTGAAGGTGGTGCGCAACCAGGGAGAGGGTGTGCCGCTGAGCCTAGTGCACCAGGGAGGGACGCTTTCGCTCTGGAGACGCAAGGAAGGGAGTGGGAGACCTCTCGGGGAGGAGATTAGGTCCAAGTTTCAGCGAGCGGGGAAGTCTACCACCCGAGTGTGACTTTGCGCGCCCACTGCCCTGTTGGCCAAGTCAGTGGCTGTGTTGTCTAGTCTAGTTATAGTTCCGAAACCGTTGAACAAAACGCCAGTCCATGTCCTCTCCGTCCCCACTCTCATTTGTCTACTCCTTCTTCACAAAACTGACCATGTCGTCCATTGCTACCTCCCAACCTGTCCTTGACCTCCTGTTTTCTCAAGAGTTGATCTCGCCTGATGTTCTGAAGAAGTTGGCCCCTGGGTTGACCGTAAGGCGGCTCGCCGAGCGTCTTCTACATCTGACCCCCCCCTCACAGATACGTCCGCTTGCGTCGACGGACTACAAACGCGGCCATCTCGACGTTCTCTCCGTCCTTTCCATTGTCAGCGACCCCAGCGAAGTGGCCTGGGTCAGACAATTCCATGCCATACGTGCGCTGTCCAACACATACTACACACTCGTCATTGTCGACGACGCCAGCGACCGCATCGTTGGCGTCGGCACCGTCTTCATCGAGCGCAAATTCCTCCGCGGTCTCGGCAGCGTCGGCCATATTGAGGACATCGCCGTCGACAAGAACCAGCAGGGCAAAAAGATTGGGCAACGCATCATCGAGGCCCTCACGTACATCAGTGAGAACAGCGGTTGCTACAAGACCATCTTGAACTGCAGTGATGCCAATATACGTACGTCGTCTGTCGTCGTTGATGTGTGCGGAGAATGAGCGCCGCTGAGGTATGTTGTCGTTTCGCACAGCCTTTTACGAGAAATGTGGCTATGTGAAGAAGGAAATTGAGATGGTGAGTGGGTCGTCGTCGCTGTGTCGTTGGCGGAAATTGATGTCGTTGCGTCGCAGGCCAAGTATGCGCCAGAACGCTCACACACGCCGCCCAGACTGTAAACCCGACCCTGCTTGCTCCTTGTTCTCATGGACCTTTCTGCACACCTAGATTTGTTTTATCGTCCGCTGGCTTTCGGTACATGCACACCTTGGACATTGGCATAGACAGTCTGTATCATCCACCTCCGTATACATGCCCTAAGGCGCCTTAGTCTTCAGTCGCAGCACAAGGTATGGCAAGCATGTGTGCATCGGGATCATATCATAGAACGTGCGATACATGAGTGGACCAGATGTCACGTCCAACCAAGTCCGTTCATCGGCCACCCTTTCCACCCTTCATCTGTTGCTTCGAGACCTTTGGCACGGTGCTAACGGGGGCACGCGTTGCGGGCTAAAAGTAGACTGGTTAGCAACACGGAACGCCGGAGGACAACAGTGGCAAACCTTGGCCTTCTTCGATTCCTTTTCCTTCTTTTCGGTCTTGGCTTTTTGGATAGCAGCCAACCGTGCCTGCGTGCGGACAGCGGCGGTTTGGTTCCGCTTGGCGGCGATGGTAGCAAGGTCAGCACCAACGATGCCACGCTGGTGCTTGACCGTTCGGCGTGAACGCTTCTTGGCGACTTCCTCCGTGATACCCTTTTTGTGCATACGACGGTACACCTGTGTCCACGCGATCTTACGGGGGTTCTTGCGCTGGAGGAACAGGGAGGAATTCTTGGAGCTGGCAAAACGGAAGACCTGAAAGGGGAACAGGTAAAGATACAAGGGCAGACGAGAATACGAGGCCCACCTTCGAGTCGCCGCGGACAAAGAGTTTACCCTTGGAAGGATAGATGCGGTAACCCGAGAAAGAGTCGATTTCGAGCTTCTGTACTCGGAGGACTGTTGTCAACAGGTTGCACGGAGTCATCGGGTAGACGTACCATCTGTGTAATGACGGTGGTGCAGACGCAGAACGGTCAGCGGAATGATCCAATATGACTTGACAAGATCAGAGGCGTGAGGAGGCACCGGTCCATCGGGTGTGCCATCGGTTCATCCAACTATCGACGCCGTCGAACGACGAGATGTCCATCCTCACAGCTCTGCACGAGCAACAGGCACGCCCCAGGACGGTGTACACTGCATACAGGCGTGAATTCAGGCCTACCTTGGCGGTTTTGCCGGGACTTGCTTGGGTTCTTTACGCTGGACGATGTGGGAGCGCCCGCGTCGTGACGGAGTTTCAACGTCGGAGTATGCCGAGTACAAACCAGGAAGTTCCGATGCTTCCGGTAATCCGTGGTTCCGGCTCGTCGAAAGGTACGGTGATGGCCAAACAGCGTCGAGGATTTCAGCGATATGTCCCCACGACGGGAGAGCCATCGTCCAGTTGTCTCCACTTGCCCTGGTTATGGCGAGTCAACGGTCGGATTAGCCTCTACGGAATGGAGACCTCACGAGCACCCCAAGACGACCAGGAACAAGCATACCTCTCGCGGACACCTTCACGACGTCGTGCATCCAGCGAGGCGTGATCTGGGGATTGGGTCCGGCCAACTTGTCTGTCACCATCACCTGCAATATCGCCACGATGCTGTATTCAGTCAAGGCTTGATCGGGACGCTATTCACCATGGACGGTGTGTCCTATGGTCCCGAGATGCTTTCTCCCTGTATGTGTCTGTGAGGAGCATATCGCCCTGGTAATCTGCAAATGGGTCATTTGAATACGTTCACGGCGTCCGTGTAAAGCCTACCCTAGCCTGGAGTGTTTCCAGGACCACTATCTCTTACAGCATCGTTTTTTCTCGGATTCACGTTCAAATATCTTTTCTCTCTCTACATTTATATCTCGTACCGACCCTAACACCGTATGACTGTTACGGATCGCATGACACGCCGCACGGATTCTTTACAAGCGCATTCTCACCACAGGCAAGCGATGTGTTATAGCACACCTCGCGGGGTCGGTGGAGGGACTCACCCGCAACCCCTAGCGACTTCCTTGTGACCCGCGTGTCGGACTTGGCCCACATGAGCGGTGGAATAGCAGCGCGTTCAGTGACACGCCGGGGAACTACAGCGTCTACTACCTATTCTATACAGGCGATCGTTCTTTACTTACGACGACAAGCTACCTAGTATCACACGTCCGACAGGTTCTCCCGAGCTCAAGGCCACCGAGTAACGAGCACGCCAACATGAACCACGGTCTCTGTCCGCCTCTCGTTTCCACACATTTCGAGACGTATAGTCGTTGCCTGCGACGATAGGACCACACCTCGACCGCCCCCCTACACATTCGGCAACGTCTGTGGATGCACTCGCGCCGCGTTGCTGTCGGACTGACGTGATCGCGTCGCAGCCCCAAAACTGAACCTGAGTGTCGAGGACGGTCGCTTGAATGTGTCCTTCTGCAACGCCCTCCCCATGATCACTCGAAGGATCAGCACCTGTGGCGATATGCACTGCCCATGCGTGTCGCGTTCAGCCTCTCCCAACACCACCAGCCGCAGACGAGACGAGACGACGTACCATCATCATGAAATACACACTTATGAACCCCACCGACGTCTCGCTCCTCATCCCCAACGACACTAAAAAGGCGATGCCAGAGACCGTATATGGAAGCACAGACTCGACGACTATCGTGACGGCGGTGAAATACAAGGATGCGTATTCACCCCCGAGCGAGGCCTGAACTATCTTGGCATGCCGGACGATGTGGTAACATATCATGCACGTCAAGGTCGTGTTCAAGAACATCGAGACGGTGTAGTATGCGAGTCCGAGTTTAGGAGCAAGGCCCGCGAAAAAGTCGCCGCCTGGCAAGCAGGTGACCCAGTCGATCAACGCACCCAAAACTAGGTGGACGTAGAGTGAAGCGGCTACAGGGGGTATGAGGTGATGCTCACCGAGCGTAGCTACCCACAGAATGATGGGTATGATGACGACGCGATTGCTATTCCATACGACCCAACAGCGATAGATCTGAGACAAACAAGTGAGCAGACGTTTCGACGCACTCGTGCGTGCATGGGTTTACCATGAGGCCGTCCGTCATGAGCTGTAGTATGATGATCGACGTTGTTCCCCAGCTCATGTACCAAATCGAGGAGAACCTCCCCCAGTACGCGGTGGGACCCCCTGGATAGTTAGGGTCTAGCAACCACATTTTTTCGCCAAACACCGCTTGGACGGTTACCCAAACGGTGATGGAGAACACCATCACACTGCTGAAGAGCACGTAGAATATGTGAGATTTTTTCCGCGCTCCTTTGTTCGTCAGCAACATATATATGGTCTTGAAGTAGAGGAACAGCTCGACGCCTGCCGAAGCGGTCGAGGTAAGTCTACACGCGTCGCAAGACACATCGTGAGACTTGCCATAGAGGATGTCCTGTATGTTGATCCCGATGTAAAGCGAGTTTTGGAATACGGCCCCATTGGATATGCTATCTGCGGACATATTCCCAAGGAGGGAGGAGTCGCCTCGTGAACGAACTGATTAAAGTCACCTTTATATGGCACGATCCCTCCCTCCCTCTTCCGGGAGAACGACCTTGAATTGCCTGAGCGTGCTAGGGAGTGATGACAGTACTTATGGCAACCTACGACACCTTGACGTGTCTATGGGAAGTGCATGCACCCGGGTTCGGGCACAGCGGGAGAAAAGACGTCACTCGTCATGCACAAGCCCAGACAGAGTCGTGAAGACATACTGAGTCAGAACCCATCCTTCTGCGTCTCCGGTGCGGGCATGCACCTTCTACATCCATTGTCCTTCCCCCACGAGAAAACGACGTGCTGACAAGCTGCACGAGAAGATGCCAGGAACGACGACACCAAAGAGCGTGTTCACGCCATCCCACATGTGCCTGGATAAATAATTCTAGTAATGCTTTAGTGTAAATTCAACCTTGGGATTGCCTGGTGCTCTTCCCAACAGGGAAGCCCCTGTGGTACTGAATACGGTGTTACTGACTTGAAGCCCCAATCGTTCGCTCAGGGATTAGACGTGTGATGGGCGGCGTCAGCCGATGACACTGCAGTTTACCAGCCTCCGCACGGTGATCCTGGCCGCCAGACCCAGACGGCTACAGATGCCAAATTTGAGGTGGAAAGTGGAACAAGGGGACATATCGACCCGGCCTCCGCCCCACAAACATGTCCCGGTGATCGACCATGCCGCTTAGCTCGACTGAAGGAAGGTCCGTTGGCCCGGCCGCTAGTTCTTCAATTTGCCTAGTTAGGGTTCGTTCCGTGACAGAGTCAGCCCTGGAATGAAGGGCGCATTCCAGAAAGTGCGCCTGCATTTTCCCATCGGTTGTAGTCATTACTTGCGTCCAAGAGACAGATAAACTGTATTTAGCCGTCTACAGAAAACGGCAAACAGCACCTACGCAATTACCGCGACTTTGTGAACTTGGGGGAGGGGAAAGAGCACGTCACGTCTCTCGTAGAGCTTAAACCTATTCGACGGTACCCTTCCGTCACGCCGATCCAAAGTCTGGTTGGGCCACCATCAAGGAACGCGCGTGCGACTCCGACCCCAACTGCTCGCGCGGAGTTACTGTGGCTGGCAACTAGTCCACCCTACGAGTCACTTCCATAAATACACACCACATCCTTATAAATCTTGGTGTAGAATGTGAGTATATAGCCTGTGGATTCTCTGGGAAAGAAGGAAAAAAAAAAAGAGATTTAAACTGGTAGTAATTGTGTGGTGGAGTGATCTTTCGAGCAGCATGCCTATTTTTGCGTTATCTAGGCGATTTTCTTAAACCCTTGTTCATGAATTGGCCTTGAACACCACAGTTTTCTCTAGGATACAAGTTCAGAACACCTCAGATGGGTTTCAAAGGCATTCCGCAGTTGGTACATAAATGTAGGTTGCTGCAATTGAGCATCACTCGACCATATGTACAACAAGACTAGAATGGCACACCGGTCACCATAGACGGTGGTCAATGGCCCAACACTCCTCCCACCATATATACGGACAGCCCAGAAGAACACCTTTGGTTGATGATACCTTTGCCAGTTTAAATGGGGGGGTTTTTTTTTCAACGATTTAATCTCATGTTATGAGTGACCAGTCAATTGGTGTGATGCAATGCGACACAACATAACATGATAAACCAACTGTTGGTGTGAGGACCTTGACAGGGCAAGGCCATGACCAAGACTGCTGCTCAAATTGCCAACAGCGAGGAATCAATGGGGACAAAGGCATCGGTCCCTCCTTGTTGTAGGCAACGGGCAAATACCTGACAGTCACCATTAAAAATATAAAAACACCATCATCAGATAGAAACCTATTTTTCCTTTGAGAAGAAATCAACATCTTTGCTCAGTAACAGGATAGTGAGCCATTGAACCAACGCGTTTCAGTGACCGAATACCCGGACAGCCACAGTACTGTCGTTTGAGCCGACTTCACTTTAGTCTGCAGCAAACAAATAAGTTTCGTATTGAGCGTAGGTCTCACTCTAGTCAGACATGGAAAAAGCAACAGTACTTGCTTCTCGGAACAGAAGGAGGGTGCGTGTTTGCAGATATGTGCGTGTACTGCGCATCGACCGGTGTAGTCTCCCGAAGCCAGATCTAAACCCACCAAGACCAGAAGACGGTCGTTCTAGTCATACGGGGCCACCCCGAGGACGACATCGTCGTCCGGAGGTGGGGCCAGCGGGTTGTCAATTCGATCGACGGCTCAAGCCACCGCACGTTTCGACGTGCATGGCAGGCAGCGTGCTGGTTTCCCAATCGAAGCCACAAGTGGTCCTTTGCAAAAATGTTGTATATATACAAGCACCTTGTCGATGCATCGAAGACAAGGGTGGTAGGAATGACGTTGGATTGGGACCAGACCGAAACCTGGTCACTCGGTCGATATGTCTCCAGCAGGCGAGCGGGGTGAGCGGAGAGGTGGTCTGGTTTGAGAGTGACACATCACGCGGTGTGACAGGTTGGCCTGCGGGCACTGCCTCGCCTCCCGCTCAGCTTCGCTCGTCTCGGCAAGTGAAAAACATATCAGTCGCCTTCTCCGTTTCTCTTCCCGTACTGAATCGTCATGTTCGTTCCTTGCTCTCTGCTTGTGCGCTGTCTAACGTCTTTCTGATCGTAGGGCCGAACCTTACGACCCCTACCTCCCACGCAACGGTTCCTCGTCGAACCCCTCAGGATCCCAGGGCAATACGAAAACCGCAGCCATTCAGCAGCAAATCGACGACACCGTCGGAATCATGAGGGAGAACATCACAAAGGTCGCAGAGAGAGGCGAACGACTGGACTCATTACAGGACAAGACCGGTCAGTCTCTTGATGGCTGCGATGCGTTCGGTGCTAGATGGACTTTTCGACAGACAATCTGGCTGTCTCCGCCCAAGGCTTCCGTCGTGGGGCAAACAGGGTACGCAAGGTGAGTTTCGTCGTTTGCCATGCATGACCCAACGCTGACCGGCTCTAGAATATGTGGTAAGCTATGTTGTTTCGTTGTTCGAATGCCTCGTCTGACCGCCACTGGAATCAGGTGGAAGGATATGAAGGTGGGCTTGTGCTGTCCTGCAAGACAGGCGTGCTGACACGCTCTGTAGATGCGTATCATTATTGGCCTCGCAGTGGCCATCATCATTGTCATCATCGTCGTCAGCATCGTGAAAGCGACACAGAAATAGTCGCTGGATTGTCCTCTGTGCAGCCGCGTTCCTGCCTCCCACAAGTGCTGCCTGTCTCTGTTGTGTCGTATCTATGATCCGTTTCTCTAATTTCCTCCGATTCCCTTGTCCCTTGGTATTGCGGTTCGTCGAACAGAACGCTGGACGAGTCTGGACTGTCGATACATAGCTGTGTCCATACTCGTTGAACTTGTTGTGTTAACCCTGGATCTGAGCTGCCCGTCTCTCCTTCCCACGCCGCTGCGACAATCAGAACACTGTTCGTCCTCACCTCGACCGTCGGTTCCTCTTCGTTCTTCTGAACCAGCTCATCCTCCATTTTCTTTTGAGTCCCTGTTCACAGTTCGTGGCCGTCGTGCCCGCGCCCCTCTTTTATTGCTACGTTACTGTTCATTCTACACGCCAAAATGTCCGCGCATGGACACAAGCATACCGCCTCCATGTCCCAAAACCACAGAGCCCAGCTTGCTAATGCCTATAACGAACTCGGGAAGGAGCTCGCTTCTCAAAAGATCAGGGTAATAGGTAATTACACCCTTGGAAAAGTCATTGGAGAAGGCAAGTCCTAAACCTTGCCACAGGCACTCGCAGGTCTGATAAGGTCCCCAACAGGAGCCTATGGGAAAGTGCGCATGGGCACCCATCGTCTCACATCGACCCGCGTCGCCATCAAGCAGGTCCCAAAGGCAATGTCTGCTTCGCTCACTCGTGAAATACACCACCATCGCCAGCTCCACCACCCACACGTTACCCAAATGTACGAAGTCATTGCCACGGAATCATACATATGGATCGTAACAGAGCTGTGTTCCGGGGGAGAGCTCTTCGATTACCTCGCTGAAAAGGGTCGTCTGTCCGAGGACGAAACGAGGATCATTTTTGGCCAGTTGTGTCTCGCTGTTGCCTACCTGCATGACAAGGCTATCGTCCACCGCGATCTCAAGCTGGAGAACGTGTTGCTAGACGAACGATGTCGCGTCAAACTTGGCGATTTTGGATTCACCCGTGAATACGAAAAGGGTATATACATGGAAACCTTTTGTGGTACCACCGGATACGCCGCTCCAGAGGTACTACAAGGTAAGAGATACCTTGGTCCGGGTGCGTGTTTTTCCAGTTTTGTGGTGCAGCCTCACTCAGTGGCATGCAGAGGTGGACATTTGGTCCATGGGAGTAATCCTTTATTGTCTCTTGACGGGTACCCTACCATTCGACGATGATGACGAGGCTGTCATGAAGCAAAAGGTTATTGCAGGGCGATTCGAAAATCCGGAATGGCTGTCCAGAGGTCGGCTATTTCTGTTGCTTCTTTGAACTATCGATTTACACATCGTCCAAAGAGGCCCGTGACCTACTTCGGGATATCCTGCAGACCGATCCATCGAAACGATTGACGATCCCTCAAATTCTGGCATTCCCTTGGTTCACCTTGCGTAATGCTGTTGTTTCTATCCCCCCTGATTCCGAGGTCGACGTCCCGGCGTCGCCATCACCCGCTCGCACTGCCTTCTCGTTGAGCGTCAAGCCCACTACAAAAGAGGCAAGCACTCAGGATACTGAGCGAATCCTATCACCGGCCATTTCTGCCACCTCCGAGATAACATTCCTATCTGCTTCCTCCGAAATTTTGCCGTCCTCACCGACAGCTCCCGATGATGGCGCCTCTAATCCCTTTCATTCTTCTTCCAGCTCTGTTCCCGTCCAAATTCATCCTAATTCAAGCCAAAGAACGGTCACCAAAGGTGTCCAGGAGTCCAAAGAGATGAAGATGCGGCAGCCCGGGGTTGTAATCGGAGAGGAAGGGGGCAAAAATAGTGCAGAGGAGATGACGCCTTCAAACCCTACACGAGTTCCACCACATCCAGCACGTACACCTGCTCGTACGAAACGCCGTTCTGTGTCATCGACGCTTTCTGATGGGAATGGCTCACCGTCACGTGAGAAGCCCCTTGCACTCCTTCCTCCACAAGACTTTGCGTCCCTCCTCGGTACACCGGCTTCGATCATTTTTTCGACACCTGCTGAGCGCGATTTACTGAACTCCCTAAGCGTATTGGGCTTTGACACTGCCCAGATTGTGCACTCGGTCATCTCGGACGCATGCGACTCGGCAGGAGCACTCTGGTGGATGTTAATTCGTAGGCATGAGAGACGGATTCTCGACGAGGTTCGAGCTACTTCTCCAGACCTTGCCATTGGACAAGTCAAAGAAAGCTCGGGCTCCAAGCGACGGAAAGAGAAGGAAGGCGAGCGACCCTCCAGTTCTCGGCACAGAAACAAATGTAGCACCGCAGTACAGACCGACGAACCTTGTCTGTGTGCCCCTCCAGCATTCACCCTTGTACCGCCTACTCCGACAGTTGCCTCGGCTGCACGTCCGACCACCCCGCCCCGTGCAAAGTCACCATTTCTGTCGCCTTCACCGACTATAAACGAGTCTTCTGTGCGTTCGAGTCCATCTACGCCGAGCGAGATTCACAAGGGAACAGAGATCAAGGATAAAGATTTACTCAAACTGAAGAGGGACGGAAAAGTTCGCTCGGGAAGCGTCAGCATCATGCAGCGCGCGACAACAGCCCTTGAAGCGGCTGGTCTTGTTCGCAAAAAATCCACGGAAGCGGTCAAGGATCAACGCGAAGTTCTCCGAGAGAAGGAGAAGCTGCGCGAAAACGAAAGGATGTGTGGTGGCGATGATCCTCGTAGTTCGCATGGCAGCGGTGGCTCGTCTAAGCTGACCAAGTCACCGCCGGTGAGGGCAAAGGATTCAGTACCCCAATCCTCCTCGCCTCCCCCCGATCTGCCTGCTATACCTGGGTCACCGTGGGTGATCGCGCCACCCAGTGGATCTCCACCAACACCTGCGAGTTCCCCAGGCGATACGTTGACCTCCCTTCCAAAGTACACCGAAAATGGAGGGAGGGTTATCACCCCCAACAGGAGTCGTGCGAGCTTGCTGTCCGCGTTTCGCCTTTGGTTTCAAGAAGATAGGAAGGGAAAACGGAAGGAGACTGTAAAACCTCTACCACAGGGTAGCACACGCGGGTTACAATATTCTCGATCCATGATCGCCCCGCCCCCTTCGTCCATGACGCCTTCTAGTAAGAACACGGTCAAACGGCACGCGAGTGGAGGTGGGCGGGGTCGCCGTGTCAAGCGTCACTCTACTTCGTCCCGTCGATCTAGCAGTGTCAATTCGCGCAGGTCGTCTGTCAATTCTACTCAAGTCTTTGCAATCGAACAACCACATACATATGAACAGATCCCTTCTGTCCCATCCTTTGGCGCGGAGACACCCAATTCCGAGAGGGGCGACTACCCCTCACGACCATCGTCTGTACACAGCTTTAACATCAGTGGTGTTCCTCGGCATCGCAAATCCCCGTCCACGGGATCAAACGGGCCAGTGTACTATCGCACCACCTCACCACTACCCAAGTACCACCATCGCAGGGCGGGCTCTTCCTCTTCTACGCGTGTTGTACGACATATTCAGAACACACCTGGAAGTTCAGGTGTTGTGCATCGCCGCTCGAATTCAGCCGCTTCCTCGGTACACTCCCTCGCATCTTCACGACCCACGTCGTTCTATGAAGCTTCAGAGGGTGAGATGACGCGAACGGGCTCGCCATTCAAGGGGTATTCCTCCAGACGGTCGTTAGACGATAGCACTCCTAGACGCAGTGCAGGCACGTTTATTGCTCAAAAGCGTCTCACGCCATTCACGAGCCCACATAATTCTGGTTTATTAGGGCGCACATCGTGGAAGAAGAGCTGGGGACATGAGCCTCCTGGCTGGCAGAGCCGGAGCATTCATCTTCCTGTCGAGGTCCTCGCCATCTCACCAGCACCGGACATCAGGGACGTGTTTAGTGGAGGGCGACCGAGTTTGAACATGGGAGATGAGAGCGACTGGGTAGATGAGGATGAGGACGTCCCTGAGTTTGCAGGGGGACTGGGGCAGATGCCGGGGAGCGCGACAACGAGTTCAAGTACGAATTCCTCTTATTTGACTTTGGAGTCTCCAGCCCCATTAGTGATGTCTTCACCTCTCTGGAACCACGGTGGGCACGCACGCATTGGGAAGGCTCGTGCAGGCTCTGGAAGTAGCGTTGTTGGGAGACGAGGGGGAGGTCATTCACCGGTTGGGAGGACATCACCTGCTCTTGGGCAAAGTGAAATATCGTTTGAAGCTCCGGAAGCGAGAGGTGGACGATGGCAGCTCCCGGGGGCGCGTGGCCCTACCTTTAAGCAGGCAATCCAAGAAGAAGATGAAGGCGAGGAGGAGTGAGGTGGGTTGCTGGCTGATCTGGGTTTATGGCCACGGCTATTCCGGGTTCTGTCAGGACTCTTGCATGTTATTTTGCACTCTGTCTTGGTCTGGCCCCATTCCTGGGTTTTCTTGCCTGATTTTCTTCCGCTCAATCATTCACACTACTATTCCAGCTGATCAGACGATCACCTGTGGCTGTCCTTCAAACACACTATCCCCATACTGCATTGTTTCTCGTTTCTTTTTTTTTTTCCTATCTCGTAGGATTCTTCCGGTACTGGTTACAGACTTTTCACCTCGGTCGGTTCTTTTCTTGGTGCGAGTGTCCTGAGCGTTTCAGAGGCCGAGTTGTACGCAGTGCGCACCTTTCATGAGATACCCCAGCTTGCCTCCCCATACCCATCTTAGAGCTGTTTGGAAGTTCATCTATAAATGATTCTGATCAGCACGAGTGCAACAAGCTACATGACACTACATAACCATGTCTTTTCCTTTACTGCATGAGTGGTATATTGCTGCACACATTGATTGGAGTATATCTCATGAGCCGGTAAATTAAATCACATAACCTAGGGGATGGTTTGCAGGCAAGGTGACTACTATATTTGATCTCACCAGAGCTAGGTGAAATTCCCATGTGTGATTGTGGTGTGCTTCACACACTGGATTGAGATTAGACATTGTAATGGTTTTATGCTCACTGCAAGCAATAATTCAATGGTATAAAGAAGTAGGAAATCAAAAGTACACAAGGGGGGGGAGTAAGTGAAGAAGAAAGGGGGAAAAAAGTATGTTATAGCAACAACCTTATGGTAATCATAAGCTTGAAGGAATTGTGCTCAACTACTCAAATATAGTCAGTTGTAGTCAGATAAATATAATAACAGAATAATAGCCCTATTTATTTTTTACTTGTACTGAAGATACAAACCAGGTAAAAACCTCTAGTTGCTTTACTACTACAAATAAAAAACTCAGCTGCTTCTCAGTGCCTGAATAGATTCAAACACTGAACCGGATGTAAGTTCGGTTTACCCAATGTCCAGCTCAACATTCAGAGATCAGCGTGAACCAAACAAAAGATTCAGTTCAGCGTCCAGCAAAATGTTGTCCTGAACCGGACGTAAGCGGACAAGGAGACGTGACAAAATGTGTTGTGACAGATCGCGTATGTCACATCACGCTCCATCCCACTACTGCTGCCACGACGACGCGAGTCTTGCTCCCACCTTCGACACTTTTCATCGACACCTCTCATCATGGCACGGGGAGGCACTTTTGGGTTGACGTCGAATAGTCGCGGACGTGGCGGAAGCGGAGGACGCGCCTACTTCCGTGGGGGTCGTGGTAGGGGAAGAGGTGGACGAGGAGGTGCATCCAACGGAAGCGCATCAGCAGGAGAAGGACCAGCCCCGCAGCGTGAAGATGACGGTACACAACTTGCCGAGCGATTCGAACAAGTCCGGTTAAGCGACGAAATCGACGAGAAGTTTGGGTTCGCGCGACTCCAGGAGGGTGGGCGGAGAGAAGGCTGGCTCATCAACATGCATCCAACGCTAGTCAAGGATCCCGAATACCCTGGAGGAAAGGCCGCGGTGGATTTCTATTTCATACAGGACGACGGCGGGTCTTTCAAGTGTACGATGCAATACGAGCCGTATTTTCAAATTGCGTGCAAGGTTAGGTGTTTGATATACTTTTTTTCTCCTGAAATGGGTGTGCTAATGGGTAGGTGGTCGTGAATTTTAGAGTGGCTCAGAGGCGAGCGTCGAGGAATGGCTCATGAAGCGATACGAAGGTGTCATCCACAAAGTTGTCCGTCACCGAAAGGAAGATCTCAAGTTGCCAAATCATTTGATGGGACACAGAAGAGTTTACATTCAACTATGCTTTAAGAATGTTTCAGATCTCCTTGCCGTCCGACGCGACATTGCTCCCCTCGCACTTGAAAACGGTGCCAAACGTGGGGCCATTGACGCGTACGCGGAAGTCGTCAGTGCCACAGCAGGGCCAAATATGAACATGGAACTCGAGGGCGAATGGGCGGAAATCGGTGGGAGCATCAATGGAGGTAGTCATAGGGAAAGTGATCCTCGCGAATGCATCGTCGATGTTCGGGAATTCGACGTGCCTTATTATCTGCGCGTGGCTATCGACAACGATTTGCGCGTTGGATTATGGTATGCTGTGACGTTCAATGCTGGGCAGCCCTGTTTTGCGCAGATCATGGAGCGCGTCAAGCGTGCAGATCCAGTGGTCATGGCGTATGACATCGAGACAACCAAGGCACCCCTCAAGTTTCCTGACCAGGAAATTGACCAAGTCATGATGATTTCATACATGGTCGATGGCCAGGGTTACCTCATCACGAACCGCGAAATCGTGAGTGAAGACATCGAGGACTTTGAGTATACCCCCAGGGAGGGGTATGAGGGGCCGTTTAACGTTTACAATGAGAAGGACGAGGTATATTGTTCTGTCCCGGCGAGCTGCATCTGTTGACCGGTGCCGACTTGATCAGGCTGCAACAATCACGAGATTTTTCCAGCATTGTCAGGACGTGAAGCCTACAATCATGGCCACGTTTAACGGTGATTTCTTCGATTTTCCATTTCTCTGTGCGCGGGCAAAGGCCAATGGTATCGACATGTTCCTTGAGACTGGCTTTGCAAAAGATTCGGAAGACGAGTTCAAGAGTCGTTTTTGTGCCCATATGGACTGCTTCCGATGGGTAAAGCGCGACTCTTACCTGCCACAAGGTAGTCAAGGCTTGAAAGCGGTTACAACAGCAAAGCTGGGGTATAATCCGATTGAGCTAGACCCTGAATTAATGACGCCGTAGGTTTCATTTAACTCTATTGACGTTCATGCTAACAGTCGATCGTCAGATATGCCATGGAGCAACCACAAGTCCTTGCTCAGTACTCCGTCTCCGATGCCGTCGCGACTTATTATTTGTACATGAAATATGTACACCCGTTCATCTTCTCGTTATGTAACATCATCCCGTTGTGTCCAGACGAGGTTTTGCGAAAGGGAAGTGGAACGCTTTGTGAGACATTGTTAATGGTAGGTCGACCTGGCAATATTGTTAGAACCTCGCTCATGTACTGAGACAGGTGGAAGCATACCGAGCACATATCATCATGCCCAACAGGCATGAAGATGCTCATCTGAATATGTTTGAAGGTCACTTGCTCGCTTCGGAAACATATGTCGGAGGGCACGTGGAGGCATTAGAGGCTGGCGTTTTCCGCAGCGATATTCCTACAGATTTCAGGATTGTCCCTGCAGCAGTTCAACAAGTCCGTAAAACCCTATACGTAATCTTGTCCATGCTAACTACCGCTCAGCTGATCGACGATCTCGACGCTGCGCTGACATTCCACATCGTGGAGGAGTCGAACGAATCTTTGGAAAGCGTCACAAACTACGACGAAGTCAAGTCTCAGATTCAATCTGCTCTTGAGGCCATGCGAGATAATCCCAAGCGGACAGACAAGCCACTGATCTACCACCTTGACGTTGCTGCCATGTACCCAAACATCATGTTGTCGAATCGACTACAACCAGATTCGATGATTGAGGAGTCGGTATGTGCGGTTTGCGACTACAATCGGCCAGGGAAAAAGTGCGACCGGAGACTCGAATGGGCGTGGAGAGGCGAATTTTTCCCTGCGCATAGGGACGAATATAACATGATCCGACATGCGCTGAACCAAGAGACCTTCCCTCCCAAGAAACCTGGAGGACCGCAACGGAAGTTCATCGACTTGACGGAGACAGAGCAGATGGCTCTTTTGCACAAGCGGCTTGGAGACTACTCCCGCAAAGTGTACAAGAAGATGAAGGATACGAGGGTCGAGACACGCGAGTCGATTGTGTGTCAGCGGGAGAACCCATTCTATGTTGACACCGTGCGCCGTTTTCGTGATCGGCGGTATGAGTACAAGGGACTCCTCAAAACTTGGAAGAAGAATCTTGACACAGTCCTCAGCGAGGGTCGCTCGTTGGCGGAAGTGGACGAGGCAAAGAAGATGATTGTACTTTATGATTCGTTGCAGCTTGCTCACAAGTGCATCCTCAACTCGTTCTACGGGTATGTGATGCGCAAAGGTGCGCGTTGGCATTCGATGGAGATGGCGGGGATTACTTGTCTCACCGGTGCGACCATCATCCAAATGGCTCGCGCGTTGGTAGAGCAGATCGGCCGTCCTCTTGAGCTGGACACGGATGGAATTTGGTGTATGCTCCCAGGCGTGTTCCCGGAGAACTTCAAGTTTAAGCTGACTAGCGGCAAGACCGTCGGTATCTCATATCCTTGTACAATGCTCAACCACCTCGTTCACGCGCGGTTCACGAACCACCAGTATCATACCTTCAACCCAGAAACTGGGGAGTACGACGTCCACTCCGAGAACTCCATCTTCTTCGAGCTCGACGGGCCATACCGTGCCATGATCCTCCCTTCGTCCAAGGAGGAAGATAAACTACTCAAGAAGCGTTATGCGGTATTCAACGACAATGGTTCTCTCGCAGAGCTCAAAGGCTTTGAGGTCAAGCGACGTGGCGAACTCCAGCTGATCAAAATCTTCCAGTCCCAAATCTTTGAGAGATTCTTGCTTGGTATTACTACCGAGGAGTGCTACGGCGCCGTCGCAAGCATTGCCAATCAATGGCTCGACATTCTCTTCACTCGCGCGGAGACGCTCTCGGATGAGGAACTGGTTGAGCTCATCGCTGAGAACAGAAGTATGTCGAAGACACTTGCCGAGTATGCTGGACAAAAGTCCACGTCGATTAGCACTGCCAGAAGACTCGCCGAGTTTTTGGGTGACCAGATGGTTAAAGATAAAGGTCTCGCTTGCAAATTTGTCATCTCCGCAAAGCCCAACGGTGCCGCCATCACAGAACGAGCCATTCCAGTCGCCATTTTTTCTGCTGAAGAACCAGTCAAACGGACCTACCTTCGAAAGTGGCTCAAAGACCCTGGCCTGACCAATTTCGACCTCCGTTCGATTTTGGATTGGGAGTACTACATTGAGCGATTGGGTTCTGTGATTCAAAAATTGATTACTATTCCTGCGGCTATGCAGGGCGTCGCAAATCCTGTACCCAGGATCAGGCATCCCGACTGGCTGCATCGCAGAGTTGCGGGGGCTGTGGACAAGTTCAAGCAGAACAAAGTTACAGACTTTTTCTCTGCCGCTCCGCGCAAAGTTCATGAGGACGGGGTGGGCGATATGGAAGACATTGGGACACAGAAGCGTCCTGAAGAAGGATGCATTGCTGTCGTGAACCGCAAAGCTAAACGGAAGACAAGTCGTGAGCCCGAAGGAGACGACGTGTACAGCACTCCTCTTCCAGATCCCAGTTTGAGTTACTCGACTTGGCTGAGAGCCATGAAGCCTCGCTGGCGCAAGATGCGCGAAGAATGCCTGGGAGGAGACACTTCCGCAGTCGTCACTTCCATGTTTAGAGGCGCACGGATACGAACAACTCAACGTTGGGACATCGTACAAATCCGATCAAGCAAGATTTCTGGACGCTTCATGATGTGGGTCTTGGTTAATGGAGAACTCATACCTGTTCCCCTTCGTATTCCAAGGCAGTTTTACCTTCATTTTAAGAATGCGCCGAGGGACGGGTTGTTCTGCACGGAATATTACCAGCTGGAGAAAGTCATGCGACACCTCCCGAGAGATATTCCTTGCGATAACCTGTACAAGGTGGTCGTCAAGGAAGACATTTATGAGGACATCCAGGAACACTTTACAGACCTGATGAACGATCCGAATGTCGACGGCGTCTTTGAACGACAGGTGCGTATTACATCCCCTGTCATGTGAACTTGACGTGTTTCTGATCACTGCCCTCTAGGTTCCGCTAGATATGCGAGCCTTGCTCAAGCTAGGCAAAACTTGCACTGTCGACGGATTGGGATTGACTCTTAATAAAGCTCAGACTACGGGAGTTGACCTGAGTCAACTCAATCGCGCAAATCCCTCTCTTTCTCGACAGACGTACCTCGATGGTTGGTGTGGTAGTAAACACTTATTTCTCTACCATGCCTGCTCGCAAAGCGCGCCAATCCACGTGTTTGCGCTCTTCCTTCCTAGCGGCATCCTGAAGCTGCATCTAGTAGACCCCGCAACGCGCCGCCAAGGCATTCCCCGTTTGCAAGAATCGTTTACGGATCTGTTGAATAAGCGACAAAGTCGTTACGGAGATCCTGGTTCTATGCAATATCCTCCTTCTTGGGAGTTTACTACAACATATCATAGCAAAGATGCCTCTGCTCTCAAGGCGATCTCCCGAGAACTCGGGCTCTTGGAAAATTTATCGTACACAGTCATAATTTCCTCGTCGAAAGAGCAAGCCTACTTCGACGTGCACGTTCCCAAACTTGCAAGATTTCCCGTCCTATCGATGCCGAAAGCCAGGGTTTACCATTCCCTTGACGTCTTTCCATGGCAAACACATGTGGCTCAAAAGATGTTGCAGCGGTATTTCATGTGTGGTGTATGGCTCGATCGATCGATCGCTCTTTCAGATTACTACGACATTCCTATTGGGCACATTGACGGCGATCAACCACTCATTCTGTCTGATATTAGTTTCGCACGGCGGCTGATGCAACAGGACATCGTTCTCTGGTGGTCACCCTCTGAGCGCCCAGATCTCGGTGGCCGGGAAGCTGACAACCGGCCAACGGAAGAACTACAGAACACGGAGTTCATGACCCCGGGGTATTATTCCAACGTATGCCTAGAAGTTACGGTCCATAACCTGGCAGTCAACTCTGTTCTGCATTCCGTCGTAGTGAACGAGCTAGAGGGAAGTGGTGGGACGACCGCTTTTGACTCTACGTCCCATACCTTGAGTGCGTACAACCGCGACGAAGCATCACGCGATCTCGTCCTAGGGGAATCGAACGTTTCTTCAATGACGTTTGGCATCATCAAGTCGATGATCAAGAGCTGGCTTCTCGACAAAATCCAGGGCAACTTCGAGAGTCCTGCAACGGTAGCCATCGACCACTTTTGGCGATGGATCAGCACGAGCGCATCTTATCTTTACGACCCAAGTATGCACCGTTTTATTCATGGGCTCATGCGAAAAACGTTCATACAGATGCTTGCCGAATTCAAGCGACTCGGCTCTCATGTCATCTATGCCGACTTTAGTCGAATCTTGCTCGCTACATCGAAGCCGCCTGGAACAGCCCACGCCTACGCGACGTATATCACTACGGCAGTAATATCCCATGAGTTGTTCCAACACATGTATCTGAAAACCGAGCGCTTCTACGATCTCGTCCTGTTCATGGACTCTGCCAATTTTGGAGGTGTGGTTTGCGAGGACCCGCTAGCAGTTGAACAGCCCGAAGAGCTCACCATCGAGATGCGATGGAACATAGAGACTTTTCTCCCACCAGCGATCCAAGATGATTTCAGTTCTGCGATCCAGTATTTCATTGTCGAACTTTACAAGGTCAGACAAAAGGCGAACGAGAATTCACGAGCCCCTCTTCGAGTATTGCAGAACTCGGCCCCCGATGTCACACAGCGAGATGCTGGGAAAGCGAAGGAAGTGGACGCCACTCGCGAGTTCATTGCCAGGAAACTCACTCGGAAGCTTCTGCGACTCGTAGGTTCTGTTCAGGCCAAGCACAGAGACTCGATATACGATGAAGACCTCCACTTCCAACTCACATTCCCGGTACTCCCCGGCTCTTACCTCACGCCGACCAATCCTGTCCTCGAGTTTGTCAAGTCTACTTGTGCGGTACTTGGCCTCGCGAAAGACTACCAGGTGGAAATCGGTCTGTTGAAGCGTAACCTGCTTGATCTGGCTGGCGTTCGAGAGTTTGCCAACGAAGCCATCTTCCGAAACCCCTGCGAAACCATTAAGCTGTCCAACGTCGCGTGTAAAATGTGCGATGGCCTTCGCGACTTTGACTTTTGTCGTGATCCAGAACTCATGCCGGACGGATTGACTGTTGGACCTCCGAGGTGGACGTGTCGAGGATGTGATGGCGAATACGACCGAGCTGCGATAGAGATGGAGCTGGTTCGGATGGTTGGCACGATTGAAAAGTCGTTTGCGCAACAAGACATGCGTTGTTCCAAATGCAAACAAATTCGCTCGAACAACGCCTCGCGATACTGTCAGTGTTCGGGGTCGTATCAGTTGGTTGTTGGAAAAGCGGAGATGAAGAGAAGGCTGAGGACGATTCTGAACGTGGCTATTGTACAAAACTTTGTGAGACTAAGGGTAAGTTTCTGGTCGTTTCGGGGAGTGATGCAGATTCTGATTTTTTTTTTTTTAATTCTTTATTTGCTCTAGGAATGCGCACAAGTCATGCTAGAGAACTGGTGAGGTGTAGCGATATGTGTTGGAAGCGTCAACTACCGATTTGATGTTGGACGTATCACATTAGTACCCTACTCCCGAATGCGTGGATGTCACGTCCATACGGGTGTTCGAGCGCAATATATCGGATGGCACCTCCGCCTGTCATGCGATTGACCCCATACGACCGCGGAAGTGCGGGGGTCGACTCCCCGCCAGAGAGAAGATTTATCCTTCTCTCCTTTTGCAAAGGGAAGCTCCAAGCTGAAGAACATGACGAGGGAGGTGGTGATGGACGGACGGTGATCCGAGCTCACACACGCCGCAGTGATGGAGACGTCATTCGTGGCTCCCTCACGCGTGCCCGTCAACGTCTCTCGCCGACAGAGAAAACGTCGCTCGGTGCAAGGTCCAGCGTTGGAGGCATACAAAACACCCGACCGGCCAGCAAAACACCCGACGGGGCCCTGAAACCACGGATCTCGTGAGGACCGCCAACGCGGGATGGTTCCGCTGTAGGCTGTACCAAAAGTCCGATCCATCTCTGATCTTCCCGTTTCTAAACCATCGGACCTCATCTGCGCAGGTCCAAGCAGCCGACGGCGCACAGCACCTTGCTCCAGATGCGAGGCCAATTTTTTTTTTCTGGCAGGACAGGCCCAGGAACGGGGATAATAGCATCTAACGTGCCGACGGGTCGCCAACGGAGCACGCCTCAGTACGGGTACTTACTCTTGCTCATCGGACATCACAGTCCAGTCATACACGCCATCCCCTGCACTGCGTTCCGAGACCGACGTGGAGGTAGGAATACACAAGAAAACAGGATTACATGTGTCAGCCCATGCCACACCCATGGGGCGGGACGGGACGGGATACAGTACACCCTTTTCGCCTAGGTAGATATGTACGATCGTCAGGGTCCAGCGGTATATGTGTGCGACGCGTGGGGTATGCTGTGATACAGTAACAGTGCTCTGTGGATTCAACCAATCGCATCGTGTGTGTGCGAGGTGTCGTTCGTGTGTTTGAAAGAACCCAATGAAGGAAGCACGCCAAGAAACAGACAACAGCCCTCGTTAGGAGGGTCAAGCAGGTTGGGTTACACAAGGGAAGCGGAGCAATCAACCCCACTTGGGGCTATAGATTCTGGATCTGGACTATCAAGAATTGCTTCTCGTCCTAAGGATGGGAGGCGGACATATCAAATGCCTGTCAGTGGCAGGAGGGACGCAATGTATACGTACGCTAAACTGTTCGTCTTCCTTGTCGTTGTGAAAGTTCTTCAAGAACGTGAGTAGCTTCTCCTTGTTTCTCCGAAGAATGGTTTCGATTTGGGGTGGCTTCTTCGGATTGGCAACGAAAACCTGGATCAAAGATGTCAAAGGACGCCAAAAAGTTGGACAAAAGTGATTGCGACGAACCTTGAAGACGTGAAATGCCTCGAACTGAATGTTCTTGCTCTTGTCGCGTAGCATGTTCATCATCATCTTGAGGTTCGCCTCCTGAGCGATATAATGCGTCATGACATTGAAATTGGCACGATCGAGCAGTATCTCGCCGAGAAGTTTGAGGGACTGCCGTTTGGTGACGTAGTTGGTGGAAAGGACGAGCGTGGTAAAGGACGCGAAAAACTATTCGAGGTCAACAGAAAGGAAGCGAAGACGACGGGAGAGAGAAACGGACTCTATCGTAATTCTTGTCCAGGTATTCCGCGACCATGGGCTTGTGTCGGGTCAGCGTCTCCTTCAAGTTCGCGAACGCGTCACACGAAACGCCAAACGACGACGTCTCGATGTGGTGTGGAAAGGTGTAAAATCTGACGCGAGGTTCAGCAAGGGTCGATGACGCACGCCAGGTGCTCACTGGTCAGAGTAGAGCAGGATCTTGGCGAGTTGCTCTTGTCGAAGCATCTCCCGAAGGATCATGCCGGTGTTGAGTGCGATCTCTTCGTTGCCGTATCCAGCGAGGGCAGCAAAGATGACGTCCTCATGTCGTGCACAGATATACTCGACGGTAGGCAAACGGGCACCGATCTGGCGGCGGAGGAGGTTGTTGAATATCTGCACGACGTCTTTCCGAGCCTCGAAATCGAAGCGGGCGATGTTCTGGACGAGGATGAGGAGCAAGTCGGTCGAGTAGGTCTCTTGGGCGAGCTGTGCGATCAGTTCAGGGATGGGTTCTGCGGCTGTGACACGGGTCGGAGCGGGCGCGAGGGGAGGGGGAGAGGACACACCACCGTCGCCGCACAGGATGCCCTTGACGGCCTGGAGGTTCCTGGAGACCTCTTCGCTCGCCTGGGAGAGAGAGAGGTGGGATGGGCGGTCGGACAGAGACTCGACTGACCCACCTTTCTCCTGGACTCGTTGCCTGGTGGACCCACGTCGAGCTTTGGGATAGCATCGCGAAGACCGCGCACGAGGTCTGGCGGCGTTCTGGGCTTCGTCTTGAAGAAGTTCATGGGAGGAGATGAGCAAGACCGATGGGTCTAGCGGGTGCTGGTTGGTTCAGAAGAAGAGAGACGACGGGTCGAGTGGTGTTCCCCCCCCCTCTTCTTTTGCCTGACGTGAATGGCGAGGTCTGACACATGCCCCACCTGGTTCATCCACAGCTCATGCCTCTTTCAACCGACCACCGCACACCATCTCTCCTCAGAGCTCCTCAGAGCTCGCCAGATCCGTCTCGCCGCGCCCCAGGACCGTTGGCTCGCACAGAACCAGCGCCAGGTCGTCAGATGGAGCATCGTCCTCCAGCTCGGGCTCCGACACCCATATCAAATGAGGCGGTCGTCTTGGTAGAGCCCTTGTCATACCCGAGGCAGTGTCGGTGGGGACTGTCGCATGTGGGTATTCCGAGGAGAACAATGTCGATAGGGTATCCAGGTTGTGCAATGTACGGGAATCTCTGTATTTACGTCGTGCCCTTCACCGCCCTCTTTCTAGTACTTTTCCTGCTCGGAGAGCGCATCAAACGTCTCGTGTGTACGACGGTCTGGTCACAGCAAGCAGCTGGGCCGCAGGCACACCCGAGCTGTCACCATCCCCCATCAGGTCGACAGCCACCTCCTTGGCTCTGATGGCACCGAGTGGCGTTCCACCAGCGGACGGTGCCGACTGCGTCGCGATCGTCGTATGTGCTCTGGTACGGATGACCCAACTGGGAGGCGCGGTCAGATGTGCTACCCCAGGTGCAGGCATGACAACACTTACGTTCCACTCTTGATAAGTTCCGAAAGCCTCGCATGCTTCTTGGCTTCCATCATGTACAGTCCGCTACCTGAAACCGCATGTTCGATGCCATCGCAGATGTAGCCCCCTTTAATTGCCGTCGGCCCCATGGTTACATGTGCTCTGCCCGGTGTCGAACCCGGGACGAGTTCTGCGTAGAGCATTATTTTTTCGAGACGGGGGTTTGTCGCGATGACGAGAAGGAGACTGTTCCAGACGGCGGGAAGCTGTGCGCGGACAGATCGGAGACGTGGTGCGACGCTGAGCGCCCGTGCCAAGAGCAGCGTGTTCGGCGAGGACGAGATGCGGAACGCAAAGTGGACCGCCTCCTACAAGCGCAGGTCAGGCATGCGACGAGGAGGGGTCTCTCCGCCATGGGCTTACCAAGTCGGTCCAGAGATGGAGTGCCTGTGCGAGCCGTTGGAGGACATAGACCGGACGGGGATGGGTGAGGTACACGGTGGGGTGCTTGCGTATCGTCAGACGGGTGACCGTTCGTTGTTGCTCGAGCGCGTGGCAGAGTGCCTCGGCGTCGATGTCGTGGTGGTCAGGACCACCGTCGAGGCAGATGTCGATGTCCTGCACGGCGTCGCAGAGCGCGAGGACGCCTGCCGCGTCGTGCCAGATGCCATCCAACTGGACACGACGGACGACGCTGGCCAAGGCGGGGTGGCGTGTGAGGGTGGCGAAGGCACGCGCGGCGTGGTGGGGAGAGCGGAGGTGGAGGGTGTGGTAGAAGAGAGGCGAGGCGATGCGGAGGAACTGTCTGGAGACGAGGAGCGGGGCGGTGTGGTGTCGAGGGGGCGGCGGGGGGAGGACATCGGGGGCGGGGCGGGGCGGCGGCGGGGCGAGGGCGAGGGCGA